>BGNK01002342.1:30394-79195 GCA_003297005.1 Symbiodinium sp. clade A Y106 | reverse complement strand
GCTCTCCGGCAGGAGTGGAGATGCCAGTTCTGGCGGACACCAATTAGCCACCGTCAGAAGGATTCTCAGGTTGTATGCCTTCCCTCTTCGCCAGCTCATGAGATCGTACATCTGACGGCTTTGCTGCATGGGTGCCACTACATCGTGAAGCAGAGACGCCAGGCGGATGAAGCGTCTCTGCATCTTCGATGCCCTGGAGCCTGGGCTGTCCCGGGCCCGTCTGAGCTGCACCAACCAGGCTTCCACAAAGCTGCCAAANGCCAGGCGGATGAAGCGTCTCTGCATCTTCGATGCCCTGGAGCCTGGGCTGTCCCGGGCCCGTCTGAGCTGCACCAACCAGGCTTCCACAAAGCTGCCAAATGTATCATCAGCCCGAAAGTGTTGGTTGAGGCCGGGTGCTATGAGCTCTCCCGGGGTAGGTGCCCGAGGCCGCCACATACTAGCTACAGTAACAAACAGAACAGGTATCTATGTATTTCCGCAGGCTACACATGTGAGGCAACAACGGACTGACCACATCCATCGGGGGAAGCAAAGCGACCGGCGCGGCTACCGTCAAGTTCGGGTACGTAGTGTGCGCGTGGCCTCGACACGTCGCACGCCCAGACGGAAAACCCAAGGCCTCCATCCACGGGGGAAAAACCGCGCACCGTGAACGTTCCCTGGGGTCTGAACGGCTATAAGACGAACGCAAGAAGGTATGGCCAAAGATGTTGCTATATACATATATATAATCCGGCATGAAGGTAGGACATAGATTGCCCCAACCCCAAGCAGGCATGGCAATGGCACACAAGAAAAGCGTACGCCCCTACCTACCATCGTGGGGGATGAGCAAAATGAGCGCGAGCAGAGCTCTGCACGACACGGTGTTACCCTCGCAACGACCTAACAAGCCAGATGTTTGCTGTGCACCCCCAACATATGGAACGCAGCAAGGTGCGCTGACACTTTGCTTGCCTATATAGAGAAGGGCAGAGCAGCAACATACCTAGAAGGTCTCGCGGTTCACAGCCGAGCACCGGAGATCGTTACGAGGCCACACACGCACAACAAACTGGATGCGGACAGCATACACGCCGCATCGACCTGAAAGCAGGGCAAGTGATGCCAAAGCAGTAGCCGCCACACGAGCAGGATGCACCGACGAATACCTCGGCAAGCCCTCATGCATAAGGCTTCGAGCAGGAAGCACAAGCGGTAGATGGAGAGCTGAACGAAGCCCACCATTAACACTTATGGTGACCGTCTTAACGCTAGCAGCACAGTTGACACGACTGCCTGAGGGCAACTGGGGCACCTGATAGGGCGGACAGCCAAGGAGTCCAAGCCCATTGCGAAGAAAGACAGCGTGTGCATATTCGTAATAATGCAGCTACAGGTGCAGCGTGTGCACATTGAAAAGCCGATGTTATGCCCAAAGGAGCGCACTGCAGACATGTTACGCAGTATGACATCAATTATGCTGCCGCACATGTATAACCAACCAAGGGCAACGCAGGCCCTAAGTGCAAGCACTTGCACCCGACCAGCAATGTGCATTTAGAAAAGACACCGCGCGGTTGCCAATGCTGCAATTACAGGCTAAAACCGATACAACCTGAGGAGCTTATGCCTGATACAGAACTACGGAAAATGGCGAAGTGCGGGAGCCCACCGCAGGAGCGGAAGCAAGCTAGCAAGCCCGCAATGACACGNTGGCGAAGTGCGGGAGCCCACCGCAGGAGCGGAAGCAAGCTAGCAAGCCCGCAATGACACGAATCTGGCAGCTGAAAGCAAGATAACGTTCTGAAAGGCTTGCAAACACCTGTCTCGACACCGGTGGATCTGAAGCACCCTCCCAACGAAAAGGAAGAGCCATACACAGCATGCCACATAGGTACGCTAGTTGGACCCGAATATGAAGCCAAGGCCAGAGCCTATCCTCTAGCAGACAATAGAGTAAAGAACTGATGAGAAAGCTAAGGCACACTGGAACCGTACACCGCACCCGCGGCGGAGATCAGCCTGCAACAACGTAATACTCCGTCGCAGCAAAACAGAAAACCGTAAGACAGGGTGAACAGGAACACAGCAATCTCCCGCACCTGAGTGGGAAGACTTCAGCACCAAAGCAGACAAGCAAGTGAAGAATGTAATTGCCTTACTTCGCAATGCAATGAAAACGCTGCGCAGCCGCAAACATAGCACGGTGTTAAGCGTAACGGCAGGTGGCAGCACTTGCCTGCACCACATGGTAACCATTGTTTGACAGCGCACACCTTGGCCCTGTACGAGGGAAACAGCAACGCGTATGGCTAAGTTGCTCCTCTAACAGCCGATGAGGAGGGTAATGACCAAGCAGTGGTCCCGATATCCGTTCACAAAGACCGTGACTTGGCCACTGTGCATCTGCGGTCATACGGAGCTTGGTGCCGTACGGGGCAGCATTTTGAGCTCGCAGCCGCAGCCGACGCAACATGAGAACGGAACCTATTAACCAACGGGACAAGCGCGAAACCAGAAACCTTGTTGTATAACGCTTATATGCACCAGCTACCCTCAGTAACCACGGACGGAGGCCATCCGAGAAGGCATATGTGCGTAAAGGACTTGTGTAGGACAGACTGCAAAGCAGCTACAAAGCTGCCTTAAGGAAACGCCGCTGCACGCCACTTAAATACAGCAAACCACCCAAAGATAGTCATTCGGACGGACAGTACAAATGACACGTAATAGAATTCCATGGGCGCAGCAGACTGCTATAGCCGCAACACGCACGCACGAATAGTCGCCGACTATGAGAACAAGCGGCCTTTGCATGACCCGGCAAGGGCCTGACTAAAAAGAGATGGGGGATTGCCGCACCGAACAACATGGCGAAGCTGCCAGCGCCGTGCTCTCTTTTATTTATATAACTCTGTGACCGAGGCAAAGACCAAGTAAGCAGGGCAGATGGAAACCCTTTCGCATCCCTGAGGCACACGAGAGAGGAAATACTCGGGGGGCGAATACACCAAGCCAGAGCTTGTTGCAACACAAGAAAGAGAAAACTGAAAAGAAACGCAGTTGCACGAGTGCAGTGCACCATAGACACCGAACCCCGAACAGCAAAATACTAAGTGCCTCGACTGCCCATAAGCCCAGATGAGCTGTGCCTGCAGTACCCGAAATTACTCTGAGCAACCAGGGCCAAAGGGGGGGCGTTAGTTTACGAAGGCAGAGGTTACTATGGCCGGGGATTGCTTAACTAGGTAGAACATTAAAAATGCCAACCTCAACTCAGGCTGCACCTCGTCGTGAAATGGCGGAGGCCGCGAGGTGCGTAAAAAGCACCACATTATGCAAGCGTTGCGCAATGCTAGAATGCGATGCTGTTGGCTTGTGGTACCCTCCTTTTGTTTTTTTATAGCATCGGCCTAGCGTTTCAACCACATAACCGATAAAACCCCAAGAGGCACGAAATCCCGACAACACACACACCCCTTAGCTGGCAAAAAACCGCAGTTCGCCGCGGCCGAGCGAGGCAACATTGGAATGAGAAAATATTGTGCGAGGGAGCTGGGACCTGTGCACAGAATAGTTGCATCGTAATCGCACTGAAACCGTGCCGCGGAGCAAGGCAAGAGCGCCCTCTGAATACTTGTATATGGAGGCCAGCTCGACAGCCGTTGCCACAGTATAGGCAGGAAACGGGTGCTAGGCCTCGCACCCCAGCCCCGTCACTGCCCGGGCTGAGAAGAACAGCCCTGTAGTGTCCTGACATCGGCGATGCTCCTATATGCATGATAGCTGCTGCAACCTTGTACGGAACACGCGTGACATCCCGCGCAGCAATGCACGGCACAAGCACCACTCCTGAACCCAGTGAAATCTCTGCTGTGTCCTTGGTACAGAATACACCCTGTCCCACAAACCGGCTGAGCTGAACAACCAACATGGGTCGCGCACCAGCGATGGCATAAAGATGCAATTGCTCATGCCATCCTTCAAAGCAGTCCTGAAGTGTCGCATGTGCCGTGCCATTGGTGTGACGTAATTGCATGAGAATGGGGCCGTCACCCCCCGGCTCAGCAGGCACTCCAGCAGCTGCAACTCGCTGCACAGTCCAGTGACAGCAGTCTGGGAGACCCTGCGCGCGTTTGCATATGTGCGTAAAAAGCTCGGCAACGTCATGTTGCTGCAGAGGCCTGAGCCATCCTTGTGCAAACGGTCGCCATTCCTNACCCTGCGCGCGTTTGCATATGTGCGTAAAAAGCTCGGCAACGTCATGTTGCTGCAGAGGCCTGAGCCATCCTTGTGCAAACGGTCGCCATTCCTGCAGTTTCCGCAGCATGAGGGGTTGTCCGGCACGGGCCCTTTGAAGCCTAAGAAGGAGCGCCTGCAAAGACGCAGCAGTTGGGCCACCATGCCTTTGGACCGTCCACGCAAGGGCCAGAACTAGGGAGTTCACATAACACTGGTTGGCATCATTCCTGAGTTGCAGGCCTATAGAGGACATAGCTTTGAGCAGATTCTGAATCTTGATCTCGGTAGGTGTGCGCTTGGCCCGAGCCGGGCGCAGGCGCCCATTCAACAGATGCCAGACACTCAGTTGGGACCACTGATGCAGAATCTGGTACATGCGACCGTCCCTCAGCGTGACATCGATCAGGAATGGGATCATCGCATTGGTGGTCTCCGGGAGGAGCTTCTGAGTGCTGCAAAACCTGGTAATCATCTCTGGCGAGTTCTGTAACAAGCTTGCAGCATCCTGCAGAGACTTCTGCAGATCCTTGGTGGTCATGGGGTTGCGAGTGCCGTCTGGCACCAGCTTCCCGTTGTCCCTGTCCCATGTCATGTACCTCCAATCCTGCTTGTCTGTGATCATCTCCTGCTTGGCTAGACCGTCCAGGACCTCCTTCGATTTCAGAGCAAGGCAAAGGCGATTGTTCAGCTCCTGTAGCAGACAGCGAAACATCATGATGCCCAGTGAGCAAGTNCTTGGCTAGACCGTCCAGGACCTCCTTCGATTTCAGAGCAAGGCAAAGGCGATTGTTCAGCTCCTGTAGCAGACAGCGAAACATCATGATGCCCAGTGAGCAAGTGAGTAGCTCTGGACTCTCGGCTTGCTGCTTCCGCCAGAGCTCTGCTACATTGAACATGGTCGGAATGACAGTGCCTGCTGCCGGGGCTGTCGCTAGTACCAAGAAGAATCCCGTGTCGCATTCGAGGCGGTGTAGCTGATCTGCCTGCTGTAGCCCGACCCTGCTTAGCGCCTGAATAAGATCCCTGTCCGAAGAATTGGTGGAGCGACCCGGCGTCTTTTCCTCCCGCGCTTTGCCTCCTCCCTTCCCGTTGCCCTTGTGTGCTGGCTGCTGCTTGGATTGGCACTGTCGCTTCCGCGTTGTGTCCACCTCCATCTGCTGTGCCTCCTGTGCCGTCGCCGTTTGTCCCGGAGGGGGTGTGAGGACATGCCCGAACAGTGCCATCACCTGCGTGTCTCCCGACAGTGGGCCCGTCATCACCTGTAGCAGCACGATTCAGCAGCTCAAGCAGACATGCTTGCGCAAACACTATGCAACACGCTGGATGCTTGCGAGGCTCCGTCACCACAGCAGCACACAGTGTACAGGGAGAGACCGCTGACTTGGACCACAGCTTGGCTCTGTGTCTAATGGTGGACTCATGCGGTTTCCAGATGCCCGGAGGTGCATCACGAAGGTGCTTGCGGACCCCATTTGTTGCCGCTAGCCGCTATCCACTGTCCGCATATGCAGCATGTTTGCTTGATGATATCTCTGACCCCCTGCACCCTGACAATATTTTCAAGATTGCTGGCCGCACGTACAGCGCTCCACTCAGCAACCGGAAGAGCACGATTGTGGTCATCTGTTTGTTGCACGATTGGGTATGCACAGCATTGTCAGCAGTGGTAGAGGGAGGGCCCGCTTCAAGTTCCGTCGGTACTAGATTCCGGACCGGTGCAACAGCAGACAAGACCCTATCAGCAACATGTTCAGCGGCTGAGCTAGCAGGCGGCTGTGCAGCATGACACGGTGTCTCAGAAGCCTGCGCCACACGCTCGACCTCAGGACAGTGTTCAAGAGTGACGGCCCCAACATGCGCAGCTGCAACCGGCTCAGTGGTTGTGGATTTGAGGCGGAGGCCCGCACAACGATTCAGGCTGACATGTCGCTTCAAATGCGCCCATTTGGAGAATGATTCCCCGCAGAACCTGCATGTCGGGACTCCTCCCACAGCATAATGTGACGCATCAGGCAGCTGTTGCTTGGGGGCATGCTGCTTGTGCATCTTGCCCTCGTGTGACTTGACCATGTGCAACGTGGCGAAGCGTTGTCCACAGAACTGGCATTCAAACACAGGTGCATTGTCCGGTACAGCTGTAAGCTGACAGCCTCGTTCCGCAGGTGCTTCACAAAGTGTCATCATGTTCCCACGTAGTGCCTGCAACCGGTGCTGAATATCCTCCGCAGCATAGCACGAGAAATCCGAGGGGAGGGCAATACGTGCCAACATGGACCCCAGTGCTTTCAAGACCATCTGAAGAGGCGTTTCCTGCGAAATGCGCTGCAGAAAAGCCAAGTCAGCCTCTTGTGTCAGATGCCGTGGCGACTGCATGATGGCGCGTAGGTGTCGCACCATCATGACATGCAGGGACCTAAGGCTGGCCTGCGTAAGGCCCACAACATGGGTGGCATACATCATGGATGTGGCAATCGCCACTCGCCACAACCTTGACCTGGCATGACGGCTTTACGCACTGGAAGCTGGGCAATCACCTCACAGACCTCCGATGGAGTCACCATGATGCCCTCATGCTTCAATCCTTGTAAAAACTTTGAGCCACCTCGAGCCGAAACTGCTGCAGCTTAGGGTTTCAGGAAAGATGCCAAGTGAACCAACTAGGTGAACCCGGCTAAACCCTAAACCGAAAAGCGAAAGCACTCGGACCCCTCCTTGTTTTGTCGCGACGGTGCCACGGGGAGATTCTGCAACAGTCACTCTCGGGCGAGAGGATACTGCCGAAGAATGAGCATTCAGCTCAATCGTTACAAGCAAGGTTGTCTCACAAGGTGTTCTCAAAGTTTAGCCGACCAGAGTGGCTTTCGCAAGGAGCACTGTGTGTGTGCTTTTAAGAGGGCCAAGGAGCACGACAAGCATGCTGCGACAAGGCGGAGCCTCAAGAAGTAGCTTTCTCAAGGAGCACTGCGTGTGTGCTGGTACAAGAAAAGTTTTCAAGGAGCACACAAGCATGCTGCAACAAGAAGATGCACTGCCGGTGCGTGCACACTGCAAGCTACGGCCTTAAGAGAAACTTACACCCCCAAGGGTCGGGCGGGCGGGTCTAAAAATTTTCTTAAAGAAGTGCTTTACTAGCTGTACTGGCTTGTTGTTGAACACGACAGCGTACAGCATGTCTGCATGGCATGCATAATGCCGACTAGTGTTGAGCCCGGCAGCGCGGCTCAACTGCTTTCACTCTGCAAGGAATCGCAANGTCTGCATGGCATGCATAATGCCGACTAGTGTTGAGCCCGGCAGCGCGGCTCAACTGCTTTCACTCTGCAAGGAATCGCAAGTGGCACATATGTTTTTCAAGCAAAACTCGAGGTGGCTCAAAGAAGAAAAGTTTTGGCAAGCTTGCACACCAAAATTTTCTTACCTTTTTCTCGGATTTAAAATGCTAGCAGACAAGTCTGCCAGTACGCTTAAATCCTTGTAAAAACTTTGAGCCACCTCGAGCCGAAACTGCTGCAGCTTAGGGTTTCAGGAAAGATGCCAAGCGAACCAACTAGGTGAACGCGGCTTAACCCTAAACCGAAAAGCGAAAGCACTCGGACCCCTCCTTGTTTTGTCGCGACGGTGCCACGGGGAGATTCTGCAACAGTCACTCTCGGGCGAGAGGATACTGCCGAAGATTGAGCATTCAGCTCAATCGTTACAAGCAAGGTTGTCTCACAAGGTGTTCTCAAAGTTTAGCCGACCAGAGTGGCTTTCGCAAGGAGCGCTGTGTGTGTGCTTTCAAGAGGGCCAAGGAGCACGACAAGCATGCTGCGACAAGGCGGAGCCTCAAAGAAGTAGCTTTCTCAAGGAGCACTGCGTGTGTGCTGGTACAAGAAGTTTTCAAGGAGCACACAAGCATGCTGCAACAAGAAGATGCACTGCCGGTGCGTGCACACTGCAAGCTACGGCCTTAAGAGAAACTTACACCCCTACTTAACCGCTAGCCTTTCGCTCTCGCACGAGAAGCTCGAGGCACGATCTCATGGCAGCTTCAGCACCTTGGGCCATGAGGGTCTGGCCCAAGACGGTCATCGTCTTGCACAGCTGTCGAGACGGCAAGTCCGCGCCATTCGGCGCCATTGCTCGGCGAGGGCACGCGTGCACACCACGCCCTCACATCTCCTGCGTCTTCAAGCGTAAGAAGGTTCGTTGCCAATGCCTGCGCCGTCTTGTCCCGACTGCGGCTCGAGATGGCAATGTCACGAATAACGTTATTATCAAGATACACGGCGACCGGATGATTCCGTAAAATCTCTTTCCACTGCACCAGAGCTGTCAGCACAGCGAGGAGCTCGAGCCCAAAAATGATTGTCTTCTTAGAAGCCTTTTTCCAATGCTCGCCGGCCCTTTGCGTCCACATGCATCGAGAAAAATGCAATGAAGGCGCCTGCAGCATCAAAGACAGTGGCACCCATACCTGAGCACCACTCAGCACCTGGCTCGTAGCAAGCATCGGTAAAGACAAACAAAGGCTCATTGTGCGAAGCATGCACTGCATGCGGCCGGCTAGCCTGCAGGCGGTTGCGGAAGCGAAACAAGGATGTCCAAAGATCATCGCTCACATGCTCAGAGCCGGCCTCGTGCGCAAGCCTCGTCACTGCCTGAAGACACAACTTAGGCGACCGTCCAAACACAGAGCTGTCACAAAACTGCATGCGGCCGCGGAGGCGCAAAGTAGCAGAACGCGTCAACGTTTTGCAAGAAGCATCTCAGCGATCGCCTAGCATAGCTCCGCCACCCTGGCTTCAGTGTTGCGATAGTCACTAGACCACGCGAGGCAGCGGACAGGTCAAAAGAAACTCCTAGCGCTTTGAAGATGGAATCAAACATGACAGCTTTGGAACCACAGTCATCAAAATCCATCCGAACAGGCGGAAGAAGGCAGTGGCAGTGGACTCAGTATGTCGCACATCATGCTCGCGGGCCACCGTGACAAAAACATCAAAGAAGACCGACCACATCAAGCTAAGGCAGACACATCCTAGCCACCACACCGAAGTAGCCACCCTGAGGAGCCCGTAGACGGATCGCGAGGCCCCAAAAAGGCAGGACAAGATGCTGGTCGATCTCGACAGCATGGCTGCTCTCATTCCAGTGGGCCACATACGGATGCTTAAGCGATTCAAGATGTACTGGCAGCTGACGATACGCAGAGCAGAGGTCATAAGCACGACCACGCAACTCAGCACCAGGAAGCTCGCGCATGCACGTGAGGAGTGTGCCAGCGATGATGTCAGGACCATGGGGCTTCGGCGACTCATGAACAATCACTAACTCGTTCGCCCCACCCATCGTGAGATCATCGATTAAGCGGGACTTGGGTCCTTGCTTCAAACCAAACCTACGACTTACTAAGGAGTCAGGTGCGAGAGAACCGGGGCTTACGGGGCCACAAGCTAAACCTTTATCCCTTTCCTCGGTAGTCTTGGCATGGACAGTAGAGTCTTCTTCACCTTGGGGTTTGCAGCGACCAAGAACTTTGTCACGACGAACCGGCGCCCACACATCGATGTCATGACTGCTTCGCCTGGATGGCTTGAATGCGGGCGGAAAGATTAAAGTCAAGGGGGGTGTTACCAGCAAGCTTAAAGCCAGAAACAACTTCGTCAAAGACCTCAACGTCCGGATACCCGAACTCAACCATCAACTCACGCCAAGGAATAACCTCTTAGGAGCAAGGATGCTAGCAACATGACCCGGCGTAGATTCTTTCAGTTTTTCTTTCGGACCCTCAAGCTCCGTGCCCGAGCATACCACTTGTGAAAGGACAAGGCCCTCAGCCTCGCAAGGTCAGCCGGCGGTGTGCTGGCATTGGTTTGGATAGCTTTCTTGAGGGCATGGGCAAAGAGAACTCGTTACTGCAGGGGTGGCCTGCCGCGACGGCGGCCTTGAAGAACTCATCAGGTGCCCGAGGGATTCCACGGCGGCCTTGACAAACTCGTCAGGTGCCCGAGGGATTCCCCAAGTGGCCTCAACAGCAGGTGCAGAAACCCTAGAAGAAGATGGAACTACCCCCGGAGGCGGAAGCACCCAGAACCTTAGTCCCCTTTTATCCAATGCCCTGGAGTAACGCGAAGAAGCTGGGAACCCTAGGCAGGGGCCGCAACGCACATTGCATACGGGGCGGCAAAGACATAGCAGCGCGAGCACTGTTATCGACACCCGGCAGGGGGCCAGGCCCGATGCGCACGCAGTGAAGATACTGCCTGGCAAAATGGCAAGTGTAAGGCCGGTCCAAGCAAGCAGGGACAGCGGTCCCAGGACAGGGAGTCGACAAAGACTCGAAAGCGTCAGCATAGCTAAAATGGCTGAGCGACCACAGGGGCCACCCAAGGCACAAAACAAAAGGGGTTCTGCTCCTAGAAAAGCTTTGCCCTAAACCAAAATCCTAAACCACTAAACCCGAGAACGGAAAATATTCGGACTCAGGGAAATCGAAAGCGAGACGCATCTCGCCGCACGGCTTGATCCGAGGTGGCAAGAGATGCGACTCGTGATCTGCAATCACGCAAGAGCATGCAGGCTGACAAGGCATGAAGGAAAAATGCAAAGAGTGTTTGCTGCTGCAAACAAAAGCATTTTTTGGGCAAACTTTTCAAACCGCAAAACACAAGTGGACAAGTCCACNCATGCAGGCTGACAAGGCATGAAGGAAAAATGCAAAGAGTGTTTGCTGCTGCAAACAAAAGCATTTTTTGGGCAAACTTTTCAAACCGCAAAACACAAGTGGACAAGTCCACAAACCAAGTCACGAAGGGCACTTGGCCTGAAGCACCTTACCCATGGACGAGCTCCAACCAGCGTCGGATGCCGGCAACTCGATGGAGACAAGGATGCCCCGGGCAGCCGCGGCTGTGACCAAGTCGAGTAAAGCGTACCACAGATAGGTTGCAGCCGCCGCTGGCAGGGCAGCATGCAGACACACAACGTAAGGAGAAGGTAACCAATCTCGAAACAATGCAAGACTGCCGCCCACAGCAAGCACCTTGGGAGCTGCAGCTGCTGACTCAGTTGCAAGAGGGTCCACTGCGGGGCAGAAGAAATCTGCACTGCAAGTAGCTGGGAGGGCGAAGGCGGAATCCTGAAGGCTCTGCACAAGTTCAGCGGGAAACTCAGAATAGTCCTTGACCGCGAAACCGACAAGTAAACGGCGATCCCCAACCCAGGGCATGGTGCAATGCCACTTATGACTATCAAAAGAAACCGGACCCTCAGCGAAGCTTAAGGCAGAACCGAGGCCCACACAGGCGCGTCACCGGAACCCGCCACCCGGATGTCACCACTCCCAAAAGAACTCAGAAGGCAGTGCAAAATTCACGAATCCAAAACATTGTCCAACTCACGATGTAAAACGGCGTCCTGGTTGCAAAGGAGTGCGAGTGACTTGAAAGTGGCCTTAGGGTATGCACACCGCAGCAGGATGGTGAGCAGCATGCCGGTCGAGGGAAAAATTCATCAGATTACAGCGGGGCCTGTGAAAGCCGCCACGCACATAAGCACCAGTGGTGAATGTGTGGATGCGGGAATCAAGATCCTGGGCACGAGCTGGCACACAGAGATCGAAAAGCTTCTGGATCGACGAGCTCAGGCGAGCCCTAAAAATTGCAAGCAGCCGCAGTAGAAACATTGACCATGGGTTCGTCAGCAGGCGGCGCAAGATAGGCCCCTTGCGCCTCACCTGATCAAGCCTTGCACTCACTGATGGGGTGACTGCCAAAGCATTTGCAGCACACATGCTTGCGGGTGCAACCCTTAAAAGCACACTTACCCAAGTTAAAGCCATAACAGAACTCGGCACCCCTCGGTCGTGTGGCTGGTGCCGCCCAGATCTAGGAGAACCTGAGGAATCCGAGCCCTTGACGAAGCACTGGCGTGCTTCTGCTGGCACTTGCCTGTGCCTACGCCTGTCCTCGGGCACTTAGGGGGGAGCATTAGGGAAACGAGGCGGATTAGGGCGCTTGGGAGGCATGTTAGCAGACTCATGCAAAAGCGAGAAACTGACCTCGTAAGATTCAAGAGCTGCCATGAGAGCAGAGTCCGACAGGAAGGATTTGTCAGGATCGTGCTTTGGGCGAACACCAGCCTCACTCAACCGCACAAACACTTGTTTATCAGCCGCAAGGATCGGGCTGACCATGATGCGGGACTTGCCAGGAGGCGGGTCACGTGAAAGATGGCTGAATAATTTATTCACATAGCGGTCGTAGGGCTGAAAAGAGATCGAGCCTGCGTACGCCATCCCAACCCCACGGCGCCTCAACGCCTCAAGCGCCTGGAGCGCAGAGGATGGGCTGATGTCTGGAACCGAATCACCTTCCAAGGCCGTGCAACACGAGTCAGAGAGCCCAAGCTCCTTGCACCGCCGAGTCAGTTGAGCAGAACTATCTACCAAACTGGTCATGGCGAAGGCGTCCCAAGAGGAGCCCGAACTTATGAAAGCGACCCAGAAATACAGACCCACTGGAGCAGGTGAGCATGTAAAATCTCCCAAGGGCACACACTGACAAACACCGAGCACCTGAAGAAGTCTTGGATTTGAGCCGACTGTCACCCAGACACGGGGCACTCAAGTTTGTCTTATTTAGCCCACAGCAATCAAGCTTATCATGGACGGAAACTCTTGCAGGCTGTAGTGCAAAGCACCTTGTCTCGGCTCACCGATGGTAAGCGGTCTTTCGAAACCTCAGAAAAAGCCCGGCCAGCTGCAGACTCAGACTCACTTTGAGCCCGGTGCTCCATGAGCACAAATGGTCCACCTTGGACCGGCGATCCCATGGATCGTCTTATTGCTCGCTATGCTTGCCGCCATGCGGACACACAGCTCCTGCACCAGGAGGCCTCTGGCATGTTAGCTGAAGCCCGGACAAAAATCCGAGGAAGAGGTTCTTCCACACATGAAGATCTTCGACCCACTTCCGGTCGAAAGGAACACCAAGTGCCGAATTTGCGACTTCTTATGAACCCAAGTCAATGGCCTCTCCCACTCGGCTTCCTTTCCACGTTTGGTCACTTTCGGCTCACACTCCGACACACCTCACTAGATGTAGTCGAAGACGACTCAGACTCATCACTAAACGAATCAGAGCTGACAAGATCAACCACCGCGGCAGAGGTTTCCGCGGCCTCCTCCTTGATGCGAGAAGTACTCCAGCCTCGGAGCATCCGGACGAAATGTGCCAGCTGCCACCTCAGACAACATGTTCAAAAGCTTGACAGCCGCTGGCATAACCAAGTCCTTGCTGTATAGAGGGCCCGCTCCAAAACATCACTTGCGCGGCGACCGAGGATGTCCCTATCCTCTATGCAGAAACCATACTTGGAGGCCCAAGTCAAGAGCGTGACCCGAAGTGAACGACTCGTTACTCGCTGGCCCTGCTGGAGGAAGGGCCGCAATAATGCGCGCAGCATCAAAGACACTTCTGAAGAACGCACCTCTCGCTTCCAAAAGAACAAACTCTCCAAGTTCACAACTGCCTTGAAAACGGATCCTCCCTCGGGAGACTCAAGCTGAAGCCCGACAGTTTCAAAAGCCCGACAAGCTGCTGGCAAGCACGGCCTCCCCACCACTGAAGCAGCTGGGATTAGCGGCAGTAGCAGTTGATTTTTGGCCGAAGCGTCTTGGCGGCCTTGTGACCCCCAAGCTGAACTCAAGAAAACCACGCATTCCATCGAAGTTCTTCAGCCCTGAAAACACACAGCACAGGTCTGAGTGGTGAGCCCTGCCGCACAAAGCGATCAAGAGATATGCCAGGCAATAGCGGTCTAAAGGGTCGGTGCCCTCAGACTCCAACAAGTTGCGCAAGTGCCTCACCTGCTCAACTGTCAGCTCGGACGCCTGCAGTCTGGGCTGACCGTCATTGCTCAAGGCATCCGCCAATCCAGACAGCCTACGGCTATCTACCAATGTAGGGCAAGCAACCCTGACCACATGATGAAGGAAGCGAAGGGCACTTACGATCCCCGAACGTTTGGACTCAGGAGCACCCTCGCACTTAACCTGGCTAAAGAAATTCCACATCGACTCCTCTGAAAGAAATTCCCGGGGGGGTGGGTGCACTTGAAACCACCGCACGAAAACTGGCAAGCTGTTGGCCCTCTTCTCCACTGTGAAGCAGCTCTTAAGGCCCATGCAAGCCTCGAGAGAATCACACAGCTGACACAGCTCCTCCTCAGAGCCCCCCTTGCGAGAAAGATGGTAAGCCTGAGCATCCTCCCGCGCACGAGATGAAAATGTGAAGCTTCCTGACACTCTTTGCAAAGTTGCTCTGCGACGGTGCTCATAGGGTACATCAGCCTTGCACAAGATGCACTGCGAAGAAGCCGACACACCAATCTTCAAGTTCCACGCTGGCGCCTTCGGCTGAGCAACCACCCCAGCCGGGGGGTCGGGCAGCACAGGCGGCACATTTGCTTTCAAGACTGGAGGGCTGGGCCGATCATCAGTGAAAATCTTTTCCATGAAACCTTTTCCAAGGAAACGAAAACCCAAGGAGGAATCCTGAACCCTAGTCCAATCAAGAGCAAAAGACTCGGCCACCGCTCCTGGCCTGGCTGGCTGCACTTCACCTCCTTCGTCAGCTTCGAAAGACGGCCGGGCCAAAGTCGGCGCGGAAGCAACTGTTGCACGCTCACCGGCAAACCGCCGGTAGTAGTCTGCTTCCGCATCGGAATTTCGAAACACTCTCGCAAAGGATCAGCTAACAAGCTGGGTTCATACTCAGTGCAAGCAGCATCGCTAGGGACAGCCGACGACTGCCCTTCAAGAATCACGAGATGCTCATGATCCCCTGCTGATGCAAGCTGCCACAAACCTAGATCGGAACCCGAAGTCAACCCTCCAAATGCTCAAGGAAACCATTCGAACACTTCGGTAGGCTCTGCACCGCTTCCTGCCAGTCGGTAGGGAGCTCGCTGTGATTCAGCACTGCACCTGGAGGCAACGGAGGGAATTGAAAACTCCCTGCAGGGGGCTCCGGCACATGTGCTGACGATGCTTGGGGCCCCTCAGGTGGGTTCTCAGCAGGAGGCACAGACACATGTGCCGACGATGCTTGTGGCACTTCAAACGGGTTGCATGCAGCCACCGGGGGCTCACTGCTGACAACTGCTGAAGACTCGGTCCCTGGGCAGACTTCAATCCCCCTATTATCCGCTGAAGCCACAACTCAGAAGCCTTTACAGCAGCCCAAAGGAACAGGCGGCTCGAGCGGTCACGGGGCTGAAGAAAAGCCCAAAGCCTGCCGGCCGCAAATCGCCGGGCTCCTGACACACGCCCTCCAGGTTGAGGGCAGCAGCCATGGCTGGGCCCACCTCTAAAAATTTTCTTAAAGAAGTGCTTTACTAGTTGTACTGGCTTGTTGTTGAACACGACAGCGTACAGCATGTCTGCATGGCATGCATAATGCCGACTAGTGTTGAGCCCGGCAGCGCGGCTCAACTGCTTTCACTCTGCAAGGAATCGCAANGTCTGCATGGCATGCATAATGCCGACTAGTGTTGAGCCCGGCAGCGCGGCTCAACTGCTTTCACTCTGCAAGGAATCGCAAGTGGCACATATGTTTTTCAAGCAAAACTCGAGGTGGCTTAAAGAAGAAAAGTTTTCGCAAGCTTGCACACCAAAATTTTCTTACCTTTTTCTCGGATTTAAAACGCTAGCAGACAAGTCTGCCATACGCAGCACTGGATCGCGTACCTGTGTGCCATCGTTAAAGATCGCATGCCAGTAAGCATGTAAGCTGTCAACCTCGGCCTCAGCTGTGAGCATCTCACCATGCGAGCCCTTCAGCTGGATCCTGCCCCGAGCCTGCTTGGGCGCAAGCTGGTGTATGGCTGCATAGAACGCGTGTGAATCATGCCGTGCCAATGCCTGCTCGGCATTCTCAAGCTGGCGTACCCACCGAGCCTTGCGCTGTTGCTGGCTATTCCCACGCAACCGTTTCCGCGCCCGATTTTACTTAGTAAGCTGCACCCAGAAAGCCCAACAAAGACTCCGAACCTACTTGGCCAATGCCATATGCTCGGCACGCAAGGCCCACACATCCTGAGGCACACAGCAGTTTCAGGGTTTGCCTGTTTGAGGATACCATCAACATGCTCTGGGCTCATAGAAGAAGAGGAGACTGCAAGCGCTCCTTCACACGCACGAAAATGTTGAGCTTGCTCAACATGTAAAGAAAACTCCGGACAAGTAGTTTCAAAGATGATAGCAAACACCGGCAAGTGTCTAAGACCCTCCTGCCACTGAAAGAACTCCAGCTGCGCCTGTGGCGCCGCCTGGCGTTCCAAAGGACCACCTGTGATGATCGAACCATCACATAGTCCAGCTGCGTCCACACCTCTTGGCCACTGAACGTGGCTGCACAAGACCGCTCAGACCAAAGATATTGAGAGCAACCAAGGAGTGGGCTTTTAAGAAGTTGCGCAAACTGATCCTCTCTTGTGCAACATGAGGGGCCAACACTCCACGCCCTACCAGATTGACTATTAACTGGAGTGGTGGACCTCCTCCGCAGCGAGTGTCCATTGGCTTCAGATGGAGACGCAGCAAAAATCTCTCCAAGGCGATACGAAGTCACAGCTCACAACTCAACACTTCTTGCCGGTGCGATCGAAGATCTGCGCATCGCAAACTAGCAAGACTCTGGGAATTGCTCCACAGGTAAAAGCACAATTTCAACCCAAAAATGTGAAGATGGACATCCAAAACGACGAAAGACACCACCAACACAAACACGACAAGACACACAAACCATGACAAAAAAACTTGACTCCAAGAATCCTTCATAAGGTTTCTACGATCCACATATTGGTTACAGAATCATGGAATCCTTTATGGAGGTCTCTACAACCACACATTGGGTCCTAGAATCCTTCATGAAGGACTCTACGAAATAGGCGACCAAGTTTGAAGTCGCGGAGTCCTTCATGAAGGATTCTACGACCATCTGTGGGTCTTAGAAAACCTTCATGAAGGATTCTGAGACCAAGTTTGGAGCAGAAACCTTCATGAAGGATTCTGAGATAAGTTTGAAGTTGTAGAAACCTTTAGGAAGGATTGTGCGAACAAGTTGGGAGTCGTATGAGTGTCCATGAAGGAATCTGCACCAAGTTTGAAGCGGCGAAGCTCCAAAACGAACAGCAGAACGCCCAGATACCACAAGGATTGGGTCATCTCAACGCGCAGTTTTGAGAGAGTTTGAGCCTGCTTCTCACTGCAGTTCTGGGTTTTCGCAAGAAAGATCCTTGGCTGATTGAGCTCTCACCGCCGGCACTCCATGCCAGCCCTCTGCAGGAAGGCGACCTAAGTCCGCCTTGGTTGCGCTGTGCAAGTGGAACACACAAGGGCAGACGGGACTTTGGAGCTGCGACTTCCCAGTGAGTTTAGAAGGCCCTCCAGTCGCTGCCTCGCATGCAGGCTGAGGTGGCTAAAAGCTCTGTGAGCTTTGCTTCACACTGAGAGACCTCGCCTGGAGTGCTTTCGGGTTCAAGGTTTGGACCTAAAGTCACCTAAAGTATCCGTTTGATGGGATTCCTGCAGCGGCCAGAGTGAAAGCCGTGCGTGCACTAGTCCCAGCTGTCAGCTGAATGATCTGCTGTACGACTTCCAGTTCCATGAGGGTGGCGTGCATTTTCTTTCAGCTAGGGAGTGTCAGCACTTGCCGGAGAATGTCAATGAATGGCACGGATCTCAATTTAACAAGTTTGGCCAGATTTCCGTACCGACGAGGCCAGCCGCGAAAGCTGCGTCAGAAGATCGATGTACATGGAAACATTTTCCTACCGATCTTCAGGTCTCACCGACATGCTACGGCCCCTTCACGGGCGCCGGATGAACGCAGGGAATCGGCCCCGCTAGGGGCACCGTGCGATCATCGTGATGAGCCACGCTGTTCAACGACAAAGATTCCCTACTGTCTATTGGGCGGGATCATTCACATCGGTGATCGTGCTCACACTGGTCACTACCGCATGCTTGAGTTCCGTGACACTTACAAGGACCGTGATCAACTTGAAGCGAAGGACCTCATCATGCATGATGATAACACGAAGCCTATCGAGGCAACCAGTGCGAATCTCTCCCAGATTCATCACAATGCTTATGTGATGCTCTTTAGGAAGATCTAGGTGTAGCTTTGTTCGTAGTGTGCTGAGCTCAGGCTCCACACTGCTCCTGGCGATAAGTTCCAATCGTGAACTCGCCCGCAAGATATGAGACTCTCATGCGGCGTGTGAATGAAAAAAATTGGTTGTCTGTCACATGGCGAGGATGTCTCGTGCCAGAGTTTGCAGGTCAAAGTGTGCATCGACGAGTTCCATGATGAAGTCAAGCCTGCATGCTTCGACTTTAGTGGTGCCGGGCACATCAGACGGAATTGGATCAAGTGAGCGAATCCCCATTGTAAAGACGGACCGATTGCTTGCATCCAGTCATGTTCTTTTCTTATCGTATTGATTGGAGTTTGGAGAGTATTTTTCAGGTATGGAATTTTTGATTTTATAAAATAGAAAAATTGTTGGCATAAAGGGCGCCCGTTTTATTCATCAAGTAACACGAACTGTACATGGAGTTTCTATTGGACAAAGCATGTTGGTTACAGCAAGTTTGAGGGCGCGTGTTTTTCCCATGCCGAGTTTCGCATGGGAGAAGTTGAATATGTTATGTCCCTCAAACACTCGGATCAGCATGTGAGTGTGGTGGGTGGGGACGTCTTTGTGTGCAATGGTTCCTTGACATGACTGAAATTTCTTGATAGACAGCGTCCGTTTTTCATCAAATAGGGGTGTCTTGTTGGTTTGTGGGGTTTCGGTTTCTCGACTAGGATCCAACGCACGAATCAACTCCGGAGGCACGGAAAGCAACGAATGGGTTGGTTGGACAGCACAGATACTTCCCGAAAGCCCGATGATTTTCAGCGTTGATGATTCAGGACAGTTTTCCTGTGCTGATTGATGGGAGTGTTTGGCTATTCGTGAAAGTAATTATTTTGTTGTTCGTGCTGGCTCCGTGTATGTTGCTTTGTTTTCATGTGAGCATTCGATCCGACGTTGTGAAAAGATTAAACCCCTGCCAATTCTTGTTTCACGACGATTTTTTGGGTCAGGCTCCGGCAGTGCAGCATGTCGACAGCTAGCTGGCATGGAACATTCGGCTCAACTGCTATTGGTCCAGCGTGCCCATCATAGAGATTTGCGCCTTCAAGCAGGCAGAAGCTTCCAGAGCTTCAGGCCAGGCGTTTGCACGGTACTGTGGATATGTCGGTGCCACAATAGCGTGAGTGGTAGCATCGAAGCTGGGTGTGTGTGTGTGGGTGTGTGTTGGGCAGTTCCGTTCCTGTTTTGAGGCATGGCTTTGCGATTGGCACTGAGACGATTGAGCTCTAAGCCAGTGCGCAGCTCAAGACATTTTTATGAAGCCAGCCAGACAATGCCGCAGTAGGGGAATCCGTTGGTGCTGCCGTTGCTGCTGATGCCGCCACTCTTGCACCCGTTCTGCATCCGGAACCTGGTCACGTCTTTCGGTTCTGACGATGATGATAATCATGATGTTTTGGTGACGACGATGTTTCGCATGAAAACCATGTCCATCAAAACAGCAACGGTGGTTTGTCGATCATGACGAGAGTCATTCTCGCAATGGTGTTGTTTTTGCTTGATTGTAAAGGTCGTAGCGACGAAGACGGTGGAATCGCAGTAATCTCAGTCATGATAGGAGTGATCATACAGTGAATATGTTCGGGACGGCAATTTAAGCTGATTCATTCTTATCTTTCTGAGCGCGGTTGCACATTCCTTATAGAGGAGGTGGCCCTATGCAAAATTGTGTTGCCTTGCACTCCAATTCGGCAATGTACCCGGGGTTTCCTGGCTTTGGGTTAGGCTTTAGGATTTGCTTTGCTTTTCCCGTGCTCAACGGCGGCATAAATGCAAAGACGGCTCTGTACAGGTTTTGTGAGTTTACGGGTTGGGATTTGGTTGTTAGGGTTGTGCATCCCTTTTTTTGTGCAGGATTCGTGTGGGCTGGGGGTCCTGTGCAAAGCTATTGTAGATAAGTTGTCTTGGACAAGACACCTGGAATATTTAGGGATTTGGGTTTGGAGTGCGGCTATCATCATGCGTTAATCGCTTTTGCAAGTGGGCATAACGACGAGAAAAGCACGTCAAAGGCAAGTGTTACGCATCATTAAGGCCTGTTGACATCAGCACGACTCGCACGACGTACGAGACATCATCTTGAAGGCCAATGAAACCATTTCCAGCAGGCGGCTTAATAGCAGCCTCAGACAATAGTTAGTTGTCGACAAAGGGGCGCGGCTCCACAATACCTTTATTCACCATGGATAATGATGATAATGATGGTGTTGATGATGATGATGATGATGATCAGGACAACAATAGGCTCTGATGATGATGGCGCTGATCTTGATGCGGCATTAGTCGGTAGTGTGGTGGTTATGGCAAGCCACACAGCTTGGCTTGCTGGCCCAAGCTATCATTGCTTGTTCCGTGACGATTGGTTTGCTGGTCGGTAAGCGGATTCTGCAAGATCGTTGTGTTTGGCATGGGCATGCTCAAATTGAGTGCTTATTCAGGTACCTCTGGGTCTGGCAAGCGATCAAGTGGTGTCCATCCGGGAGTCTGCCAAAACTTTCTTCAACGAGGCAGGTGCATAGTCGCCTGCCTCATGTTTCATCGAATACATTCATTGCCCAAGCGCCCAGCTTTGCTTTGAATTCATCAGCAATTCGGGCTCAAATCTAGCAGCTTTTGCCTTCAGGTTAGAAGTAAGCAGGACCCCGCTTTTCTTTCGCAGAGCTATCCCAGTAAGCAGTTTAAGACGTGTAGCTGCAGGATGAAGTTCTTCAAGGCAGTCGCGGTTCTGGGCTTCGGCGTTGCAGCAGCTCAGGATGATGCATGCCATTCGTCGCACAAGGCCAGGTGTGTTGTGACCCACGTTGCAAGCAGGCCTGCTTCCGAAGCATCGTGTGAGGCCAAGGCAGACTGCGATGCTGATACCAAGTGCACATGGTGCGAGGTGGTGCTGGCAGCAGTTTCACTATATGGTTTTGTGTCGCAAATCGTCGGTCCCGCCACACCTTTCACCGGGTTGTGCTTCTACGCACAACAGGCATCGGCAGTTCCGAGTGCATGCTACACCAAGGAGAATGCTTGGCACCCAGTTCTATTTTTGAATGAGGATGGGGCTTCTGGTGCAGTCAAGGCCGCAAAGCTTCCCCCGGCCGTGTTCACTTGTGCTACCCGTGGACGCCGCTATCGCTCCGAGTTGCTTCCACGTGCCGAGGCAGGTAAGCCGACATTCGGTGACTTGCACAGGTTTGTTCCGGCTCTGTGGCGTGTTTTTTTCAGGTGGAGAAGCTGGGGGTTGAATGGCGTGGCAATGCAACACATCAAAGCAATGAGCCAAGGTAAGGCAAGGGTTTCTAGATCAACACGCCGCCGGAGCCTGGCTGAGGCTCCCACGAGCTGCTTGACGCTGCCGAGTACCCCTCGGATTTCAGCTGGTGCAACAAAGATGGCAAGCCTCGACCTGAGAAATGCAAAGTAAACTTCATAGCGGCCTAGCGGCACATGTTGTGACTTCCAGGAGCTACTGCACTATGTCTCGAAATCAGCATATTCCGCAGGACCGACTGTGCACCAATCGAGTCCCTGCTTGCATTTTGTGTCCCTTGGCGAGTACTGTGGCTCCTGCTGGGCTCATGGAGCGATCTCGGCTCTTGGCGACCGCATCAAAATCGCTCGCAACGCGCAAGGAATTGACATCAACGTCGCAGCAGCTCAGCTGCAAAACAGGCAAGCTGTAAGTCCTTGGGTTCGTTCGTGGAATTCCGGTTGGTTTCAGTGTAAGAAGATTGGTGCCTTGAACAACTGTAGGCTTAGAGAAGCCACACATGAAGCACGTGTCCCGAAAGCGATTAGTGCAGCGAGGCAAGCCCAGACAAGATTTCACATATCCATCCATGCAACCATCCATGCATTCGCCCATCCGTCCGTCCATTTGTCCCTCCCTCCCTCAATCCATCCATCGATCGATCCATCCATCCATGTCCAGCTGCATCCCTCCCTATCCACCCCTATCCATCCCTATCCATCCGTTTCCATCCCCAGCCATCCCTACCCATCCTTATCCATCCCCATCCATCCCTCCCTCCCTCCATCCCTCCATCCATCCATCCCCATCCATCCATCCCCATCCATCCATCCCCATCCATCCATCCCATCCATCCATCTTCAGCCATCCATCCATCCATCCATCCATGCACCCTTTTTTCAACCCTCCCATAAACTAGACACTTCTTTGGGATTCAGAGACACGGGTGTCGCGGCGTGCCAAAGTCTTTCCCCCAAGTATTCGAAGATCTCTATGTCGAAATCAATGCGGCACCACATGCGCAGCGCTTGGAGATGCTGGTGAGACCAACATGGGGCCAGCGTACAGGAATTCACAGTGAATAGTGCTGACCGGACCATGTGGACACGCCGGCCGGCGTCACCGGAAGAGTTGTCGGACATGCCGCGTCCACTTCACCGGAAGATGTGGGGAAAGGGTTGTCATGAGACCAACGCGAGACCAATATATTGGAGTTTACATTGGATCGCACTGGCTAGCCGCGGACAGACCGGCAACACCGCAAGGGTCGTCAATTCGGCAGTCGAATCGTTACGGCGCGACACACGCAGTGCCATTTCGCCGGACCACACGCCGGCGTCAGGACAGGAGGAAATCTTACGGTACCACCCGCGCAGCGCCATTTTGCCATGCACTGCGACTCCCGCAAGCCCGGTCCAGTGTCTCAAAGGGCATTCATCTTAGTTTGCAGCAGGAGACTAGAGGCAACCTCACGAAGCTCACGAGAACCTATGCCATCCAACCTCACGCCCGCACAGCCTCACGGCAGCCCATGTGGCAACTTCGAACCAACATCACCACTACATCATCACATCATGCTCTCCAATGCAGCTCCACGGCAAAACCCTGCGAAACGCTTTCGTCGAAACCCAATGTGATTGCAGGTTCAGCACTTGCTGAATTGCGGCGGTGTGGGAACCTGCAAGGGAGGCAGTGTCGACGGCCCGTACCAATGGCTCATGGAGATCTCCAAGAAGGGCACTGGAATCAGCTTCTCGGCTTGTGAATGCTCAGAAGAGTTCCATAAACGTGAATCCTTGGAAGGCTACGAGACCGCGAACCCTTACGTCGCTTGCAGCTCTGACTCCGACGAGGGCTTCTGCAAGCATGTCGATACGTCGTGCAAGGCCAGAGAAAGCCCTGTCCAACCTCTGCAGCTGGATGTCACACTTCTGCGCCGTCTAGGCGCTCAACGTGGCCCGCACCTGTGGCAGCTTCTCGCAGGAGGGAGGGCCATGTGCCTTAGCCACGGAAGTTGCTCCGCTTAGTTGTGCTTTGCTGTAAACGGCTCCTGTTTGCCGTGGATGGCGCTGCTTGGGCTTAGCACGAGAGAGTTCTAGGCACCGGCCTTGGTGAGTTTCCCAACGCGACGATTTCAGACTATGGCTCCATTAGTGGCCAGAGCCTGAGATCAGTTGAGATCGAAGCAGATAGCCGTGACAATTGTGGAATCGAAGGCGCTGATGCCATGATGAAGGAGATCTTTCACCGTGGTCCTATCTCATGTGGTGTCGATGCCAACCCCTTGCTGAACTACGAGTCTGGCATCTTGGCACACAATGACATCGTGCATGTCGTACATTCTTACATTGCAGCAAGCGCGGTGTTGTGCCAATTTGTTTCCGCATGCCTGTTGCATTCTCGCAGGCATTATCAAGACGAAGGGCGAGGGCGTCGATCACGTCGTGTCTGTGGTTGGCTGGGGAACTGATCCTAAGGCGGCGAGAGAATGCCTGCTTCGTGCTGTCCAGCCTTTGAGGTGAATTGCGGTTAGTCATGTCGCCCCTGAGGATGGCATGTATTGGATCGTCAGGACACTGTCTTGTAGTCTGCTGTGTCGTGTAGAGCACCGGCTCGCTGCTTTGATTTCAGGTCCTTGAGCAGCATGTGTGCTTTTACTTGATGTTTTGACTTTGTGCTCTGCCAGGAACTCTTGGGGAGAATATTGGGGAGAAATGGGCTATTTTAGGCGTGGCTTGCAGAAGGGGTTTCTGCCACCTTTGCTTCGAGTGATTGTATGGCAGGGCTTCGAAGCCCTCACAAGTACACTGTATTGATAATCTGTCGTGGCATGTATCTTGCAGGGTGGCAAAAGGTGCGCTGCTCCTCGAGGAGCGATTTGCTGTGGCAGTCATTGGCTTGTTTCCGGGCAAGTTCTGCAGTTTCAGACATCTTCGGGCTTGTGATAGTGGCTCAGCTGCGCTTGCAGCCTCGCGCATGCCTAGCAATTGGCATCCTCCTTCGGTGTTTGATTTCTCGTGGGGCGAGCCAGACACGCGGAGAAGAGCATACTGCGACGCGATTGTGCAAGGGAATGCAAGATATTGCAAGCGTCCCTGTGGCCACGGGCTTGTGCTCTATGCGGCGAGACATCCATCGGCACAAAATGCCACAGGGATTAGCTGCTCACTGTCTGCACTTTGCTGTCATTCGATCACTCTGACATTATGACGATAATGCTCCTTCAAGTTCTCACTGGCAGCGCCCGTCAAGCTAACTCTTGCAACACCCAGTTTCTTTGTCGTTCGTTGTGTGGCTCTCCATTCATAACTCCCCCTGCTTCTGCGGTCCTTGACTGAGTTGAGTCAAGTGAGTGCTTGCCTTTCTCATTTCCCGGGGTTTATTTAGACTGGAGATGTGTTTCAGGATTTCAGTCCCAGCTCGCTTGCTCGCTCGTGTGTTCATGTGTTCTGTCGGCCGGCTGAAGAAAATATAGGTTCGTTTGTATCCAAGCATCATTTGTATGTCGAAGTAATTCTCATGCATCGCTTGTGCACTTCATTGGTCAGTCGCACTTAGCAGCATGAATGGGAGTAGCATGCATCTCAGATGCGGTCACGTGCGGACAGATGAGTATTGGCAAAAGTACACTTGCTCAGTACACCCTGAATACCTATTCAGTATCCAGTCTCCGGGATCCAAGATCTGCTATACAAACAGTGCAGCGAAACAAGCATAAGATACGACAACACAAACGCTGTGCGCAACAAAGTTATGACCAGGAACACAGGGCAGAGAATATCTTCGTGTTCAGGCTATTTTAGCACATGGTGTAATGCCGTGCAGTCTTCGAATCATATGTGCTGTATGCATAGCCCAAAGGGGAGGGAGTTCCTGAGCCTGTGCCTGACACTGCATAGCTAGAGATGAGAAGGACATGAGTGAACTCCATATCTCGCAATCCCGTGAAACCTGTGTTTTCCATCAGTTCGCAGCATCCATGTGCACGGCTCATGCTAGGATCCGGTCACAGCTCTAGCGTGACACCGTAGTGACAATGCGACACTCATACCTGCCCGGCTTAAGATCTAGTTGAGCCTTTAAAGGCACAAGACCCTAATAGCCCGACTAGACACACGGAGCACCCAACTGCTCTGTACCCCATAACAGGCGGCAGTTTGCTCTGGATACTGTAAAACATGAAGCCCTCTTATGACTACGAGGATGCTCCTTCCGGACGTACTTGGCTTTGCTGCTGTGGTTCGCTGAACCTGTTCTTCGGTTGTAGCCGAAGACCAGCCTCCAGCGATAGGCACCCAAGAAAGCGATGCAACAATGGAAGTCTGCGATTTTGTTTCGTCGCGTCTGGCAAACTTCGAGTTGTGGAACGCACTCCCCGCATTGTCCATGCCTACCCTGCTCTCAGCGCGCACCCGATATCGCGCTCGCCCCTTGCCTTGTCTATGCCCACCCCGGGCGCCGCCCGCACAACCGATATGGCACTCCCCCTTGTCCGCCGCACTGCGGAGCACCGCCCGCGCACCCCCGACACGGTACCCAACCCCTGCCGCCCGACGCAACCTCTCCTCCTGGTCTGTGGCCTTTCCTCTGTCCTTGCCGCCCGACACAGCACAACCAGCCGCGCGTTAACCCCCGCCGTCTGCTGTCCCTTCCATGCCGCCGTGTCACCCCTCTCCTCGTGTCATTCCACAACGTCCAAGTCTGTTTCCCCTCTGGTCTTCTGTATGTGTGTATGTATGTATGTATGTACGTATGTATGTAATTCTGTATGTACGTCCGTATGTATGTGTGTATGTATGAACGTATGTATTTATGTACGAAGCACAGTCGGGAACACCTGAGTCTTGCAGACAGCATAGCAGGTAATCTGAGGAGTTCTTTTTGCACCATTAACGCAGACTACGCGAATTCTGCGAGTTTCCCACTATCTCACAAACTCTGTGTTTCTTGGCCTTGTAGATGGACTGCAACAGACCATAGCAGGTGAAAAGGTTTTCTTATCCGGATTCTGTCGGAGAGCAGCGGCCTGTCGAACCATGCGGTGAGGTTGTGCCACACAAACCTGGCCAGCGTAAGTTGCATGTATCGCTACAGATTTGCAGACTCATGTGCTGCCTAGCTTTCGTGATTGAGGACCAGTGCTCCTGGGCAGTCCCTGCTAGCTTTACAGCCGCAGAGAAGAACAATCAGGTGCCTCCAGCAAGGTCTCGTGAATGCCGTCCCCATCTGCACTCCAGAGATAATTTTGTCTTCCCTCCCGCGGCTGGCGAATGCTGCAGACTTGCGGTGGTAAGACCGTAACCCGTTTGAAGGTGCACTGCCACGAGGGTGGCGACAACTGCAAGGCGAAGGGCGCAGAACAGATTGTGGTCTGAGCTTCTCAGCAGGAAGGGATTGTTACAGCTTCTGGGTTGCTTTGCTTGTCTGCAAGCTCTGAACATGCTTTGTGCCTTTGACAGCTGGTCGAAGGTATGTGCCAACATCCTGATTCGGGCGCCGTCTGTCTGGTGTAGTTTTGCGTGTGTGTACGTGTCAACCTGTGAGCCAGCATGATGTTGAGAGTTTGCTGTGGAGTCCTTTTGCCGTGTCAGAAAATTTCAAAGAAGTTACTCATAGCCATTCCACAAAGATCAATCGCTTCCTTTGTGGAAGTGCCTTCTCGTCCTAGCAGCTGCAGGGCTGCCCCGAAGAACTTTGAACTGAGAGGCCGACCAGGCTCTCGTGGCCGCTGGTGGTGCATGATTGGTCCCATCGGTGCCAAGAGGGTCAAAACACCAGAGCTCGCGGGCGAATCTGCTGTGCTCGTCTTGTGTCATTTGTCCTTGAAGGCGTCCTGGCACTTGGACAGAGAAAGCATCTCAGATGGCCCCTGGCCCCGCGCAGGTCGGTAGCTTCAGCCCATCAAAGTATTTCGAGGAAAAATATTTCTGGGAGAAGGCAAACGCATGGTGCCCAGCTGGAGATGCGGAATGGCAAAGACGACGGTCAAAGTAATCCAGAAAAGCGTCTCCGAATCTGAGGTTGGGCCTTTCTTCCTCTTTCTCTTCTTTGCGCCCACCTTCTACCGTTCCTTCAAGGTGAGATGAGTGTGACGTGCAATGTTGGTGGGGATTTAGCCATCGTCTGGGCTTTCGGTCGTGAGTCCTGTTGGTGAACAGATGTGAACAGCTCGTACTCGCAACCAAGCTAGTCACCGGAAGGATTTCTACTGGACGCAGCAGCTGCGCAAGCTGAGCACCGAAGAGATCATCAGTGATCGTTATGAGTGGCTTCGTCAGGCTCTCACAGAGGCAGTGAATCCACTCGGCATGATGGGGTCGTCCCTTCACACTCTGACTTCGCTGAGGATTGAACATGCTGAAGGACGAAGTTGAGGCTTGTCTGCTGGCACAGGCCGCTGGCACGTTCCCCCAACTATCTTGTCTTGTAACCCAACCTCCACCTCCAAACGGCATTTCTGGTGCCCGGTCGGAAGGTGCCTGAGGGAGGGATCAAGCCCCTGGAGCTGGGCCCTTCTAAGGTCGAGTGAGGCCCCCTCCTCGTACAAGCGCTCTTGTTGACTTGCTGCTGTGATGCTCTGTTGCTGGTTGAGGCTTCAGAGTCGCATTTGGTTGTACAAGGTTTTGGCGACAGGAGAGTGCCTTGGCTCTTCTTCAGATGGCCGAATCCACTGGAAAGAAATTTGCTAAAAGTTGCCCTGCTGCTGTCCGAGGATCGATTTTTGATGTGGACGGATCTATGGAGGATAAGCCACTAGAGACTTGAGGTAACAGTGCTGTGCCCTTGAGCCATACACAGCGGCCTCCTAGATTCCAACTGCAGCCCCGGAGAGCATGTCATCACCGTCAACATCCCACAGGTATTCTTTTCTAGACCATGTTTCGCTTGGCTGGTTCAATTTCACGACGCTGCCACCATGCGAAAATATGTTACAGCAGGTTATGCTTTTTCACTGTGTCGCATGAGCTGCACCGCTTGAACACGGCTTCTGTGATTGCATGTCTTGCTCTGCCGCGCGGGATCGGATCGTCGGATCGCAGCCGGGAGTCCTCGGGCAACGTCGTCGGAGGCTTCCGCGGCTTGGGGACGCTGCTGCAAGCAATTCTTGCTGTGGCACAGGTCACGAGGTCATGGAGGCATCTGCGGCCCTGGCGGGGCCCAAGATGCCGAAGGCTAGTCTTGTGACAGCAGCAGAAGACAGGGGAAACGGGTGGCCGCGATGGCAGGCTCGTCGCTCGGTGCCGATTGTTCTCGCCTTTCTGGCCTCTGCGGCGGCAGCTACCTACTGGGCACCGGTTAGCTTCTAAGCAAGGCATTGCAACGCTGATGGCCAAAGCAAGAAAAGTTTTGATGGCTGAAGGTCTGGGTTGGCTCAGCACGACAGCCACGCAGGACTTCGGACCTCTGGTAATGTCTGGCTGGCGGTGTGCATGGCATGCGACGTACTGACCAGGACAGATCTCGTTACGTGCCATTCCACTCAGCACGTCTCGCTCCCGAACCCGCAAAACATCGAGGTGTCCATGCCGAGCCTCAGCATCTTAAATACTTCTGCGGGTTGTGCTCATTTGCAGGCACGGCGGAACTATCCCGAGTATAAGTTCGATGAGGAAGCTCGCATCTTGCTTGGGCTTGTGTAGGCAGTACATGCTGGCTTCTCGCTGATAGAGTTACAAAAGATTGTTCTTGTCTTGTCGGTACGAAAAGTAGCTGCTCATCTGTGAAGGACGGCGGCATGTATGACATCATCAAATACCCTTTGCTGACAGCAAAGGCCGAGTCTGGCGTAAGCTTTCTTGGGAGATTGTCACTTGTGTCTTGCTCACACAGAGATGACTGCCTGAAACCAAACTGGATCAGAACAGTTCATCTGTTAAAGTGGCAGGCATGCCGCTTGCTTGAAGAGTACAACATCTACACCTTCATGGTGGATCGGAAGGCCAACAAGTTACTTGGCGTGCACCGTGCCCTGATCAAGCCAGACTCCTTAGTTCCATTGCTTGGGCTGAGCTTCCACGAACGCAAACTGTTGTCTGCCCGGTCTGAACCTTGCTTCTGCTCTGCGATGCTTGGTCGTTGAATCGAATTTGTGTTCCCGATTCCGAGGCCACAGATTCGTGCTGCCATTGAAACGATTTTCGGCGTCAAGGTCGGTTGAATTCAGCTTTGCCATGGCTCGACATTGCCGCATTCTGCTGCACCGCGAATTTGACGCCCATCTGATGCAGGTGATCAAATGCAACACACTGATACCTTCTTCCAGGTACCAAATTGCGCAGGGTGCCCAGAGGTGGAGGCTCTGACTCCTTTGGCTGACGGGCTTTCTCGACAATTCATCTTGAACGGTGGCCGTGCAGTGTTGCCAAGGTATGGCATGAAAATTGGCAGAAAATCTCTCTTCAAGAAGGCATATGTGCAGGTCAAGGAGCAGCTGTGCAATGGCTGTCGACAGTGATAGAGCAACGTTAGACACAACGAAGCTGCAATGGTTTTGCGGGATTTGGGGTCACACCCTGAGAACGTCCGTCCCACACGATGATTTTACCCAGGAGGGGGATTCGATTGACCTCTTCCCAGATGACCCGGAAGCAGTCTGAGTGACTGCCTTTCTCACCCACAGCTCACAGCAACGACTGATGTCGCAGTGCCCCATGCAAGAATGTAAGGTTACAGGATAAGCCTGGAATCTATTCCCAGTGACATCGAACTTGTTTTCAGGCTTAGAAGACTGCGCACACTTCAGTCGTGTGACTGGCAAAAAAGCTAGCAGGGGTGCATGTTGTCTATGTGCTCTGCTCTTCGCTACTCCCTCCATCAGGCAGCGGAAGCCACCGAGGGATGTTCTGCAGCCGTGGTTGAACGAAGTCAACATTTTGCGACCGACGTATGCTGAGATACGATCACAAAGTAGAAGGGGGGGTTTCGTTCAAGCTGCTTTGCCGATGGTGTGAGTAGTCACTGCGCATATCATGATCTTAGCACATGTTGCGTCGACTCGTCGCGTGGCCTTTGTGGGCACTGCTACTGCGGCATGACTGCATCTGTTTTGTTTTTGCGCTTTCATGCTTTCATGTCACGCCTTGCATATCCGGCTGTCCGCTCTCCTCGAGGATTGATTGTGTGCGAGCACTACGATGCGACTGATCCTTGCCGTGCTATGGGTTATCCGCCAGACAACCGCTACTTGTCATGCCAGTCGCAGCAGTTGTAACTTGAACTGCCATCTGGCAACAGCTGCTGGCGTCCTGGTCCAAGGCACAGCCAGCTAATTCAATCGAGGCTGGCTCAGGGATGATGTTGTGTGCATCCACGCATGTCTTTTGGTAAGTTCGAGGCAGTGGAAGCAGAAGTGGAGATTTGTTACAACAAGAGGATAAACAATGAGACGGTTTCTCCGTTTTGTGGCAAGACACTTGGCGCCAAAGATCGTACGGTTGCCTGCAATTTGCATAGCCTGGAAGACGGTCAAGTGACAAGTGCAGATGCGGATCGCTAAGGAGATGGGCAGTGATAAATGCAGCGAACGTGCGAGAGTTCTGGGAAGTCCATGAGCTGGAGTTCTACTGGGATTCGCAATGCACCTTACCATTCCCCGTTGGCCTTCCGATAGCTTCTGACGTGATGACCTCTTTTCCTGGGAATACTGAAGACATGGCCTGGGATGGTGATCTCTTAACGAGGTGGTCAGCAAATTGCAGAGTCCTGCTTGGTGGCTGCAGTCCATACACACAGTGGGTCGGCAAGAACATTGGCGATTCCATTCCACTGAACAAAGAGCCCGTCGAAATCTTCGCGCAAGTTCGTTGCACTCGGATCTACCAGTCCCCCAATGCCACTCGCCAAGCGTCCCAAATTGCGATAATCACCTGGGAAAACGAGGCGCTCGACAGTTGGCAGGTGATTTATGACTACGGTGACCTTGCAGGTGGGGCTTGGCACACCCGACCAGCTCGCGAGGAATCCCTGTGGCGAATCTGGAACATGGATCCCATGCCAAGGCCCTGGCAGGTTGCAGAGGTCATGTTCTTCACGGATCTCTTTTGCGAAGAAGATAAACAGGCCTTCGGAGACTCATCTGAACGTGAGAAGATGATTTTGCTGCAGATGTGGCTTTATTGCGCAGAATGTTGCATCGGCCTGACCCAGCAGGGGTGGATGTCAAACTATACAGGAGTGCGAGCAGTAAATATATTGTCAAACTGTAACGAACGTGCCCAGCAATTAAATGTATTGCCTGCCGAAGATGCCATGCACAAAGGGGGAATGCGCCGTGATTCTACAGCTTTTGAACACAGCAGCAACCCCTAGAGCAATCAAGCACAGACGGCAGCCAGCAACACATAACAGTTTGGGATTAGCCTCGGAGTCCCTCTGTTGAACCGTTGCAGCATGTTGCACCTCGTACGGCTCGTACCTGACGGCGACACTAGCGCTATCCGGTGAAGGAGTTGCTATGGCATCCGACGAGGGAAACTTGCGCGAATCATTGCACAGGCCAGCTCACCGGACAAACCCCGTGAAATCTCACTGTGTGCGACCCAACTCATGCTTGTTCAAGCTCCTCCGTCCTGAAACCAGCCTAACTGGCAAAGGCAAATCAAGAGGTCCCTCCGTGGAACTGTTGTCAAGTACTCTTGAGCCACCACCCGAGGTTCTCAAACTATCAGGTATGGACATCCTTTCCTGGGGTATCATGCCATCCGAAAAAGTTTGCCGTTGAACTAACTTAGTTTCTGCAGATCTCTGACATCCAAGGAACCCCGATCTCCAACGGGGCAACGTTCCTGGACAATTGCATTGACACTCGCAGCTGCGACCGGTATACTGCATCGAAGGCCTTCGATGGTATCAAGATGCCAGGCTATCGACTGCCTCGGGTAGAGGGAACCTCGACTTTTCAGTTCCTTCCGGTCCCGTGCTGGCCTGTGCCGACCAGACGTTGTAAACAGAGTGTGAAGAAATACTGCCATTTCTACGAATGCTGTCTATCTCTTAGGATTGATAAGTTTAGCCATGACTGGCAAGAGGGAGTGCTGCAGCTTGTGCAGAGGAACGTGGATTGCCAATTGTGATGAGTGGGCGGGATGTGCCTCAATGGAGGCCTGGATTGGCTTAGACTTCGACGTCCTTCCAAAGCAAGTCCGATGCATACGAATAAATCAGCCGGTGCACGAGGGCTACTTCGAGGGATGGGGATATCCGCACTTCACGTCCAGGATCTTGCTTCAGAGTTGGGATGGCTTCAAGTGGGAAGACCGGACTCTCTTCGGTGGTCTTGATCAAGGCGGATGGAACAACACCATGCCGAAGGAGCATACTTCCTGGCGAATTGCGAACTTCGATCGGATCCTGTTGTCTTGGAGGGTATATGAGCTAGAGCTATATTCAGATGCGGAGTGTTTGGGCAGCCCGATGAGTGGTGAGAGTGTGGACTCAAATCCAGCGCTTCTGTCGGATGAGCAGCAGGTGGCCTGTTGGACCGACCTTGGAAGTTGTGGAGACAATTCTTTCGATCGGCAAGCTGTGACCGGCTGGGAATCGGCATGCTCTCCATGCGACCAGCGCCGTGCATGGATTGGCTTGAGATTCTCGGACGCCAGGAGCGTTGCGTGCTTTCGTTTGATACAAAGCGAGGATGTCAGACACCGCACGGATGCGATTGAGCTTGCAGAATGGATGGGCGACACCTGGGAAACACGCCGTTTCGAATCTGGGGTTGGCGGTGGAACTTGGAACAGGCGGCCTAGTGGTGTCTCGACTATGTGGCGACTGCTCACCATTGTAGACACTCCTCGCCCGTGGACAATCACTGGACTGGCATTCTACATGGACGACGTGTGCAATGTGCCGCATACCGGCGATCCCATTACGAATGGAAATGAAATACAGTTCCGATCCGAAGATGCGTTTGACAGCTCCGACATAACCCAATGGGTCACCAGTTGCACCCCAGCCTTCACAGGACACCAGGGATGCATGGCAAATTCTGCTTGGCTGGGTTTACAAAAGCAGGAGGCCTTCAGTGTTTCTTGTATTCGACTGTACCAGTCCAGGGACAGGAGCCACCAGGCGTCTTCGGCCGTGTTGCAAGTCTGGGATGGACTGGTGTGGACTGCATCTCAAAATCACCCAATCCTGACGGAGCTTGGCGGCGGGGCCTGGCAGGTCTTGCCTGGAATCCGCGGCTCCATGTGGCGATTCCTCGCTGACCCAGCAGTTGGGGGCCACGGTGTAGGTGTGTCTGAGATACACCTTTACAGGAATACCGACTGCACAGACCGGATCCCAATGGCAGTCCCCAACATTGTTCCAATCTGTTCCGGCTATGCCACTGCCAGAGAAGTTGGCGACAAGACCGGATACACCAATCATTATTCCAGCATGGGCGAGCTGACACCTGCAGACCCTTTGAAGGCTTTCGACGGGCTGCTGCATACATTCTGGGCAGACATTGGTGGTGCTCGGGCATGGCTGGGTTTAGATTTCTCCACACAGGTTTCAGATGTTCAGTGCATTCGACTGGCTTTTCCCGGAATTCGAGCCCTTCAGCCGAGCTATGGGGAGCTGCAGGGCTGGAGCGGCAGCACTTGGAATTCTGCAGTTGCTGGCTCCACTTCTATCTTCAGTATGGACTCTACGCTTCTTCTCCCCTTGCCGCTTCCTCAGATGCCGGGTAGCGTGGGTCATACGGTGCATGTGCTTATTGAAGCCGATACCCCACCGGCTGGTTGTACTAAGACAGATCCCAAGTTTGAAGGCAAGAGCAGGCTTCTTGCCACTGCCAGCTCTTAGATTCGGCAGGTGCAGGTCTTTAGACGTTCCCACACAGGTGCAGGCCGAGGTGGGATCGGTAGGGCTCATACCCTGAGATGATTTTTGAGTTTCGGCATCTATACTTCTGATGTTCTTTGAGGAAGTTTTCAGCCGTCTGACAGTCTGAATGATGAAGGTGAAATGAATGCTCCTCGAGAGGCTTGTCAGGTCTTGTGGACATCGCAGCATGCACTGGCACTGGCACAGCTGCACGACCCTTTAAAGAGAAGAGGAGCGGGACAGAGAAAACCCGTGCCTTCTCCAAGCCAAAGCCATGACTGGTTTAGAGTTTGAAGCCTAGATCTGCCATAGAACTGAACTATAAGGCCATCTCTTGGTGGGCAAGGCTTCCAGAGAAGGCCAGCGCCTGTGAACTCTTTGTGGAGGCTTCAGAACGTGGCATCTGTCATGACCTGGGTGGTCTTTGAGCTGGAACTGTACACCGATCTGGCATGCCGGGGTGATCCCATCGTCGGAACGCCTATTTCGTCAGCTGAGGATGCCGTGCTTTCAGACAGATTCAGTGGGCATATGAACCCACACAAAGCATTTGACAAAGACAACACGTCGTATTGGCAAGCTCACTGTGTGAACGATGTGTGTACGGAAGGGCAGGCCTGGGTTGGCTTGGATTTGGAAGGCACGCACAAAAGTGTTCAGTGTATTCGCCTAATGCAAAGCGGTCTCCGGCACGAACAAGTTTCCATGGTGGTGCTCGCTTCCTGGAGTGGGGAAGGCTTTCAACAGCGTGCCAAGTACAATGGACTAGGCAGGATGCGTGTAAGCCTGATGCCTGATGCCTGTAAGCAAGGGTTGTGAGGGTTGTGGTTGTGTGTGGTTCTGTGTTCCAAGGCTTGGTGGGTCTTTTCCCCGTCGCAGGAGGTGACACGTGGAACACTCGCCCGGCGCCGCCCGACACGATGTGGCGCATCGCTTACGGCCAGCGGTCCGGAGAGACGTGTCTGGGTGCCGAGGAGCGCGGCTGGCCACGGTCCTGGGGTGTGACGGAAGTCGACTTCTTTGTGGATGACGACTGTCGAGTGAAGCTTCCAGGGCCCAAGGAAGGCGTTGATGTAGTTGCTTCCGGCACGAGGGAGGCGGGGATCGCGCCTTTGTCGGGGACAGGGCCGCATCTCGCCTTCGACGGCTTGGCATCAACGACCTGGACCGCACAGTGTGGCGCCGGAGATCGGGCCAATGAGCCGGCGGACTGTAGGGCAGGGGTCGAATGGGTTGGTTTGGATTTCAACCGAAAGTTTGACGGCTTGCCCGTGATGATTCGGTGTTTGAAGCTGACCCAATCCCGGAGCTCGGCATCTGACTGCTGTGATCCAGCCGAAACGGTCATGCTAGATCGCTGGAATGGCACAGATTGGGCCAGGGCAAGCTGGCGCCATGTGTCAGACACTGGGGAAATCTTCGAGCCAGAGGCCCGTTTTTCCAGTGTTGCGGAATGCCCGACTCTCAATCCAGATCAAGTTCAATTGGCTCTGAATGGACAACTTCCGAACAGCATCGCCAACCGTCCGTCGATTCAGCAGCGGAAGCGCCGACAAGGGGATGAGTCTTGGCAACTAGTTCACACCTACGGGCCCATCGCATCGCAGGGCATCCGAAGCCTAGGGCCTAGAGCTAGGGTTCAGCCAGCTGTCACTCAGGAATGCATCATTCCGAATCCGGCATCTGTGAAGCTGTTGGCCGACCCGTTCTGCGAGAAGCATGCAGCCTGCAAAGAGGCAAAGTTGCATAACGAATTATCACATGGTCTTGTCATAGTCTTCTGCGTCTCCGCACCTGCCCGTGCATGTGCAAGTGTGTGATGACGAGGCCGGGTTTGTCGGGACCTGCTGTCCCATGGTGCAAGCCTCGGAGAAAGTCTGAAACTTGCCTGGCACATGCCTTGATCTCAGGACTCTGGTATGTCTCGATGCTGTTGTGACTTCAACTTGAATTCTGAGGCCCCTCGTTTGATCGACGCACCCTATGCGAATTCAAGCATGCCAGGTCTTCGAGGATGAAATTCTAGATGAGAAGATTGCCGCAGAAGTGTTGCAAGCTCCGGCAGTAGGCGACGGGTACAAAACTATAGCGTGAGCCTCGTGTGATGATGCATGCCGTGGTATCATGCGGAGGCTTTGAGCTGATCATGATCCAGTCAGCGCAGTGACCCCAGCTGGGCCGTCATGAGGCTAGTGACGGCTAGTGACCTGGCCGTCGGCGCGGGCCCAGCCAGGACTGTGCTCCCCTTCATCGGTGTCATCTTTGCCTTGCTCTTCCTGATCGTCTATGCTGCTCGGGCCTCGGCGGGTCCTAGAGTCGTGTGCTTAGAGTTGTCGTACAGCTCTTTTGTCATCCAAGATTCCGAAACCACCCAGCAGAGATGATGGGACGTCAACCTGCGGAGAGAGGCTGTTTTCCACTGCCTGTGATCATGTGTTGATGTTGTTTTCGTCGGATGCTAGCCCAGCCCCCCATTCAGAGAGTGTTGAGGACACCTACGTCCTAGTTTGGGTCCCAAATTGTCAAGAGCTCAGACTTGGGAGGCTGTGGTACCGCATTTGCGGGCCGACGCACAGGCTGGGCTTTGCGCAAAAGGGATGCGCGCTTTACTTTCGTCGAGACGGTTTGGAGGTGGCTCCAAGGTGGAGGCTTGCTACCAACCATCTTGCACAGCACCCAGATTCGCCCAGCCGGATCTGCGGCGCAGAGATGCGCAGAGCATGGCGGAGCCTGCTGCCCTGCTGGTTCTCGTAGGCTCCATCTTGTACAGCGGAGCCAGTTCGACAAATGGTGGACGTTGGTTTTGAAGAGGAGACTTGCCCGAGAAATTGCCGGTCGGTCTACCACTGCCAGTGCAGGATATTGCTCTTGCTCTTTGGCTTCATCATTGGTGGTATGCTTCTTTGGGTGGTGATGACCTCAGTGTTGGGTTAAACGCTTGCTGAAGTTTCCTCCTCCCGCTCTCAACAAACACGAAGCTATGTTAGATGCTGTCCTACCTGCTCGCCGAAATGATCACAAGGCGCGGCTTCAGTCAATCGGCACTTGATGCATTGGTCTTCAATATCGCATGACACCAACTACTGACAGGTTTCAGTCGGGCTGTGCGTAATTTGCATGTCGACAGGTCGACAGGCCTTAGCGAAGTGCTAGGCACTTGGCCTTGCTCTTGAAGGATTATCTTGGCCTGCAGCTTTTTCATCCGGCTGTCCAAGTCGCCGCAGCCACAGGGACCTTGCTGCGACATGCGCTCGGCATGAATGCTAGTGTGGCGGGGAAACTACACTGTAGGCGTTACGATCCGAAGAAGCCTGCAGAAAGGAGACCGCAAGGGTGGCAGCTCAGAGTTCTGCTTTCGGCTACACTCATACCCGCACAGTTTCAGATTGGATTTCTGCTGGTAGAGTTTCGCTTCAGCCTACAGGCATTGCTATTGGAACACAGAGTGCCGTGATTGCAAGTCAGCTAACCTGAGGTGAGCTCGTGCAGAGCTTTGCCATGCTTTGCCCCAAGCCATCAACCCCAAGCCACCTCGGCATAGCTGGAGGAAGCGGCTGGGTATCGTCCTGGGCGTGCCCATCGGTGATCCCGAGGGAGGTCTCGGCTTGGAGCGAGGACCTCGGGAAGATTAGACAGGAGCCGAGCAAAGCGCAGATGGTGCGAGCCACGTAGATTTGAGTTTTGCTTGCCATGCAATTTGCAACCGACATGGGTAACCTCAGCCCCGGGCGACTAACAATAAATCATCCCTTCGTCTCATGCTATGGTCTGATGGGTGGCTCGAGGACAACATGTGTTTTGCTCTTTGCACCTGTCGCCCCTGTGACGTTTTGCTCGCCTCAGCTCTGCCAGTTACAAGTTACATGTAGCAGCTGAATCATAAATCCTTTCAGGAAGGACTATGACTATGACATAGACGAGGGGGATCTAGGTTTGGTCCAACCACACTAACAGCAAGAGGTGGAAGAAGAAGATGAGGTCTCCACGCAAGTAATAGTAAGCTTAAGTCATGTGTATCACGCCTGAAAAGCATAGTGTGCATATCTAGAAGGAACCTCTTTTCATCACTAAGCTGAGGGCGGTGCGGCCAGTTGCAGCCACCAAGGTAACACAACAATAGCATCTATTTCTGCGTGCCAGCACGCACCTAGGGTGCTGCACAGGGTGACCAGCTCGTCTGCCGAGGCTGAAGCCTCCCAATCTAGCCGGCATTCTCTTCGCGCTGTTCGAAAGCATCGTTTCTTCCCAAGATCAGATGTGCGTGCCATCAGCTTTGTCTGAATATGGCTTGTCAGCAGTTGCATTACAGTTGATGGCGGCATGGTTGGCAACGTCAGCCGCATGGGATTGGCCTGGCAGATTCTGGGCCTCGTGAACGTCGTGCAGGCCATGTTCGACGTCCTCCTCATCAGGCGGAAGCAAGTTAGACGAGCAACACACTTTGGGCTGTGAGCTACTCACGAGCACGCTTGCGACGCAGTGAGCTCCGAATCGGGTGTGGGACCTTTTAAAATGGCTAGACACTCTTGAGAACACAAGTGTGCAGCAGGTAGTATCGCATATGCACTTCAATTTTTTGTTGCAGGTGTGCAATAGGTTGTGGAAATGTAGAGGAGGACATAAAACTAGACCCTCGACCCAGTCGTCATGCTCGCTGTCGTCATCTTCATCATCGCCATCATGATGATGATGATCATCATCATCAGCATCATCCATCATCAGCGTCATCACAGTCATCATCGCCATCTCCATGCCAGCATCATCATCAGCATGTTCATCGTCAGCGACATCAGCAGCATCATTGCCAGCTTCCAAGACATTCGAATTTGACCCAGCACACGCCTTTTATGCGCTCATCCTTTTCGGCAGTCCCATGTACCAGGCCCAATAGATCGGATCTCGGCTGCCATGTCTCATAATCAATGCCTAAAAACAGATCCGAAACATCGCAGATCCGAAATCCCATGTGTAAATCCTAGGCATTGTGCGAAAAAGCTCGAAATCCCATATTCGACAGCACGTCTACGCAGCAGCAGCAGCAGTATACAAAGTAGGGGCAGTTGGAAAACCAACGCCTTCTGCTGTTTTTTGGGTTTAGGATCTACCATCTCAGCTTAGGGTTTGGGGCCCTTAGTTGGTTTTTCGGGCTTGACAACTGCATTTCTTTCAGGGTTTCGGGGTTTGTCACTCGGCTAATGCAAAGCACGGCTTAGGGGTTTGGGGGATGTTTGGCGGTTTTGGGTTCGGGGTCTGCCAACCAACAACATCTGCATGTGGGGTTTGGCGACATCTCCTTTTAGGGTTTGGGGCTTGGTAATCAATCTCTTTTTTGGTTGTTGGTTTGCTAACCAACACTTCCGTTTGGGTTTACGGTTCGCTGGAAAACATCTGCGACGAGGTTCGTGAGGGTTTGACAATCAGGGCTTGTTGTAAGGAAACGATTTAGGTTTTGGCAACCGATTTCGTTTTCTTTCAGGGTTTGGGATCTGCAGGCATGGTCTTCTTTTAGAGTTCGGGGTTTGCCAACCAATAGCTCCCTTTAGGGTTTTGGGGTTTGTCAATCAACAGTTTTGTTTGGGGCTTGGTAGGCGCTATTTTCTTCTAGTGCTTGGGGGTTTGCCAACCAACATCTTCGTTTTGGGTTTCGGGTTTGCCAACCGTCATTTTCTTGTGACGTTTCTGATATCTTATTTCACCTGACGCTCATAAGGTATCGTTGGGGCCTGAGGTTTGTTTCCAAGCTCTGTCTTCTTTTATGGTTCGGGGTTTGCCAATATGCCAGTCCTAGTCGGGCCTGGGGCTTGTGAACCACCATCTGCTCTAGGGGCTTGGGATGGCTTGGGCTTTGTCAGCCAACATGTTCTTTTGCGGTTCGCGCCTGGCCAATAACTCCTCTTCGAGTTTTGCGACGTTTCGGGTTTTGAGGTTTGCGAGTCATTCCTCTGCTTTTAACGTTAGAGAGCCACGATCTGATTTTGGGGTTCAGTCTTCAACAACCAATACCTCCTTTGAGAATGTCAGTCAGGCTTTGAACAAAGCCTGACCAATGTCGTAATTTTGGGTTTCGGGGTTTTGCCAACCCACGTCTCCGTTTGGGGTCTTGGGTTTGGCAACAACCAACATCCCCTCTTGGCGTGAAAGCGTTGTCCACCCGACTTTCGGCATTTGCTACCCTACAAAAGTAGTGTAAGGAAGGTCTACGGCTGGAGGGTTCGGCAAACGATACAGGGTTTGTGCAAACCAGCTATAGGGTTTGACCAATATCATCGTCTGGGTTTTGAGGTTTCCCAACCAACAAGTCCTTTTGGTTTTAGGGATTTGTCAACCAACATCTTCGTTCAAAATCCCGAGTCTCGCCTTTGCCAACCAACATCTGTTGTTGGGTTCAGAGTTCTCCGTCACATGTACGCAATGTAAGTGGTTTAATTTTAAGGCTACGTTTTAGGGTTTGGCAACCAGTATGATCCGTTTAAGGGCATGCAGTTTGCGACGCACGCTCTTCTTCAGCTGCAGTTAGGGGTTTGCCAACCAACCATTCCTGTTAGGGCTACTGTACGGGTCTCCAACATATCGTTGTAAGGTTTCGGCTCGAGCAGTACAGAACCTGTTTGAAGGTTGCAGGGCTTTAAGGCTTTGTCAAGCAACATCGCCGTGTGGAGTTTGGGGAACCAATGCCTCCTAATAGTATGAGGGGTTTGAACATTCAGGGTTTGCCACCCAACATAGGGTAGGATATCTCAACTAATATCTTTTTCCGTGGGGGTTTTGTGTTTCGGGTCGCTAGCCAACATCTCCTGTTTGGGCAAAAGCACCGCAAGGCTATGGTTCAGGGTTTGGTAAGCAACAGCAGCCTTCTTTTGGGGTTTTCACCAAGATCTTCTGTTGGGGTTCTGGGTTTGCGCCGACCATTCCTTGTAAGGTCTAGAGTTTTCCAAGCAACGTATCGTTTCAGGGTTTGGGCTTGAGCAATAACACTGTTTAAGGTTTAAGTGCTGCGTCAGCCAAGTTTGGGGTTTGGGAGCCAAAACCTCCGAATAGGTAAATGCACATTGCCACCCAACATAGTATAGGGTATCTCAAACAATATCCTTTACAGTGTTTTGTCTTTCGGCTGGTTCGCTAGCCAACATCATCTGTTGGGGGCGGGAGGGCTTGCTCAGCGTTCTCAACAAAAGTAGGGTAATGCAAGGCTTTGGTTCATGGCTTGGTAAGCAACCTTTTGGGGTTTGCAAAGCACGTTCTGAGGATAGGGTTCTGGGTTTGCACCGACTATTCTTTTTCAGGTTTAGGGCCGTTTAGGGTTTTTTCCAAGCAACAGCTCCTTTCAGGGTTTGGGCTTGAGCCAAAAAAGATATTCTTAAAGTGTTTTGCAGCCAGCATCGCCCGTGTGGAGTTTCGGGTTTGGGCACCAGTACCTCCTAACAGGCTTATGAGGGATTGAACATCCAGGGTTTGCCACCAAGCATAATTTAGGGCATATCACCGAATACATTTGAACCAAACCGCCTAATAGGTTTATGAGGGGTTTGAACATTTCAGGCTTTGCCACCCAACATGGTATAGTATAGGGTATCTCAAGCAATATCCTTTAAAGTGTTTTATGTTTCGGCTGGTTCGCTAGCCAACATCATCTGTTGGGGCGGGAGGGCTTGCTCAGCGTTCCCAACAAAAGTAGGGTAATGCAAGGCTTTGGTTCATGGCTTGGCAAGCAACTTTTTGGGGTTTGCAAAGCACGTTCTGAGGATAGGGTTCTGGGTTTGCGGCTACTATTCTTTTTCAGGTTCAGGGTTTTCCAAGCAACAGCTCCTTTCAGGGTTTGGGCTTGAGCAATAACGCTTTTTAGGGTTTAATTTTTTTGCAGCCAGCGTCGCCCGTGTGGAGTTCCGGGTTTGGGCACCAGTACCTCCTAACAGGTTTATGACGGATTTGAACATTCAGGGGTATCTCAACGAAAGTCTTTTACAGAGCTTTGTGTGGTTGGGGCGGCGGGAGGGCTTGCTCAGCTGTGGTGTGGGAGGCAACAGCATCTTTTTTTTTGGGTTTGGGGTTTGCGCAGCACGATCTTCTGTTGGCATTCTGGGTTTGCGTCAACTGTTCCTTTTAAGGTTTAGGGTTTTCCAAGCAACATCTCATTTCGGGGTTAGGGCTTGAGCAATAACCCTTTTCAGGGTTTAAGTGTTTTTCTATCCAACATCGCCGTGTGGAGTTTGGGCTTTGGGAACCAATACCTCCTGATGGGTTATCAGTTATGAGGGGTTCGACCATGCAGGCTGTGCAGCCCAACATAGTTCAGTTTCGGGCATATCACCAAAGATCTTGTTTTGTAGGTGTTTTGTGTTTCGGGTTCGCTGGTCAACATCTTTTGTGTCACCAAAACAGCAGTGTAATGTCAGGCATCGGTCCTTCTTTTGGGGTTTGGGGTTTGCAAACCACGATCTTCTGCTGGGATTCTGGGTTTGTGCCAACCATTCCGTTTAAGGCTTAGGGCTTTCCAAGCAACATATCGTTTCAGGGTTTGGGCTTGAGCAAAAAAAATATTCTTTAGGGTCTAAGTGTTTTGCAGCCAGCGTCGCCCGTGTGGAGTTCGGTTTGGGCACCAGTACTTCCTAATGGGTTTATGAAGGGTTTCAACATTCAGGGCTTGCCACCCGGCATAGTGTCGGGTATATCAACGAGTATCCTTTCAGTGTTTTGTGTATCGGGTTCTCTAGCCAACGCCCAGCGTTTGCTGCCGAACAACAGCAGTGCATTGCAAGGCTTTGGTTCAGGGTTTCGGAAGCAACAGCATCCTTCTTTTAGGGTTTGGGGTGTGCAAAGCACGATCTTCCGCCAACCATTCCTTTTAAGGTTTAGGGTTTCGCAAGCAACATCTCGTTTCAGGGTTTGGGCTTGAGCGACAATGCTTTTTAGGGTGTAAGTGTTTTGCAGCCATCGTCGCCCTTGTGGAGTTTCGGGTTTGGGAATCAATACATCCTAAAAGGTTTATGAGGGGTTTGGACTTTCAGGGTTTGCCACCCAACTGTCTTCAGGTATCTCAAATGGTATCTTCTTGCGTGTTTTGTGTTTCGGCGGGTTCGCTTGCCAACATCATCTGTTGGGGCGAGAGCGCTTGCTCAGCGTTTGCCACCCAACAAAAGTAGTATAATGCAAGGCTAGTAAGCTGCTGTTTCGCGCGTCACACCGCGCACNGAGGCGCTTCCGAAAGCTCGAAAACTTCGATAATTCGAAACGTTTTGGCAAATTCGAAAACTCGAAAAGTCGAAAATTCGAGCTTTCGAAGATCTCGCTTATTGACAAACGCAAAAATTGAATTTCCAGAGTTTTACAAAATTCGAAATTCGAACACTCGAAAATTTCAATAGATCGAAATGGCCAATTCGCCAACTCGAAAACACGAAAATTCGATGTTTCGAACAGTAAAGTCGAAAATTCGCAAATTCAAGTTTTCGATAATCTCGCTTGACTCGCATTAGAATTTTCTGAGTTGCAAACTCAAAAAAATCACAAAAATTCGAAAACCGAACATTCGAAGACTCAAAAATCCGAAAAGTCAACAGTTCGAAAATTCGATTTGTCGATTTTTCAACTTTTCGAAACTCCAAAGTGCAATTCTTCTAATTTTTGTCCAAGGCTCCCAGTTTAGCTTTCTTGTAACAAGAAAGCCAGACCATTTCCTCAGGAAGCAAATCACTCTCCAGATACGCTAAGGCTTGATATACCTTCTACCCGTGGCTGACGCTGAGCTCCCTGCACTGTTCCTGTATACAACTTCCCATGCCGGATTCGCTTGACAGCTTACGTGTGCATCTATAAAGGCAGTTCTTGCCATACCTACAGCATGTGACAGCCCATGGTGTATGGCCGTAACTGTCAGCCGCAACCCTAAACCCATGCTTTGTGGAAGCATAGTGAGGAACNTGAGAGACTGAGATAGCTATCACGATACAGAGGAACGAACGAAACGCGAGCTTACATCCTTGAGCCTAAAAGAGCGAATGCTTGCGAAATCCAGCGAGTACACCTCGGATTCAGTGTTTGGTGGATCGGGTTCGCTTGCCAACATCATCTGTTGGGGCGAGAGCGCTTGCTCAGCGTTTGCCACCCAACAAAAGTAGTATAATGCAAGGCTAGTAAGCTGCTGTTTCGCGCGTCACACCGCGCACNGAGGCGCTTCCGAAAGCTCGAAAACTTCGATAATTCGAAACGTTTTGGCAAATTCGAAAACTCGAAAAGTCGAAAATTCGAGCTTTCGAAGATCTCGCTTATTGACAAACGCAAAAATTTGAACTTCCAGAGTTTTACAAAATTCGAAATTCGAACACTCGAAAATTTCAATAGATCGAAATGGCCAATTCGCCAACTCGAAAACACGAAAATTCGATATTTCGAAAAGTAAAGTCGCAAATTCGCAAATTCAAGTTTTCGATAATCTCGCTTGACTCGCATTAGAATTGTCTGAGTTGAAAATTCAAAAAAAAACACGAAAATTCGAAAACCCGAACATTCGAAGACTCAAAAATCCGAAAAGTCAACAATTCGAAAATTCGACTTGTCGATTTTTCAACTTTTCGAAACTCCAAAGTGCAACAATTCTTCTAATTTTTGTCCAAGGCTTCCAGTTTAGCTTTCTTGTAACAAGAAAGCCAGACCATTTCCTCAGGAAGCAAATCACTCTCCAGATACGCTAAGGCTTGATATACCTTCTACCCGTGGCTGACCCTGAGCTCCCTGCACTGTTCCTGTATATAACTTCCCATGCCGGATTCGCTTGACAGCTTGCGTGTGCATCTATAAAGGCAGTTCTTGCCATACCTACAGCATGTGACAGCCCATGGTGTATGGCCGTAACTGTCAGCCGCAACCCTAAACCCATGCTTTGTGGAAGCATAGTGAGGAACNCGTGTGCATCTATAAAGGCAGTTCTTGCCATACCTACAGCATGTGACAGCCCATGGTGTATGGCCGTAACTGTCAGCCGCAACCCTAAACCCATGCTTTGTGGAAGCATAGTGAGGAACCCAAAATCACGTATGCACAGAATAGGCATCGTGTTGAAGTCTACTCTGTGAGAGACTGAGATAGCTATCACGATACAGAGGAACGAACGAAACGCGAGCTTACATCCTTGAGCCTAAAAGAGCGAATGCTTGCGAAATCCAGCGAGTACACCTCGGATTCAGTGTTTNCGGGTTCGCTTGCCAACATCATCTGTTGGGGCGAGAGCGCTTGCTCAGCGTTTGCCACCCAACAAAAGTAGTATAATGCAAGGCTAGTAAGCTGCTGTTTCGCGCGTCACACCGCGCACGCGAGGCGCTTCCGAAAGCTCGAAAACTTCGATAATTCGAAACGTTTTGGCAAATTCGAAAACTCGAAAAGTCGAAAATTCGAGCTTTCGAAGATCTCGCTTATTGACAAACGCAAAAATNGAGGCGCTTCCGAAAGCTCGAAAACTTCGATAATTCGAAACGTTTTGGCAAATTCGAAAACTCGAAAAGTCGAAAATTCGAGCTTTCGAAGATCTCGCTTATTGACAAACGCAAAAATTTGAACTTCCAGAGTTTTACAAAATTCGAAATTCGAACACTCGAAAATTTCAATAGATCGAAATGGCCAATTCGCCAACTCGAAAACACGAAAATTCGATATTTCGAAAAGTAAAGTCGCAAATTCGCAAATTCAAGTTTTCGATAATCTCGCTTGACTCGCATTAGAATTGTCTGAGTTGAAAATTCAAAAAAAAACACGAAAATTCGAAAACCCGAACATTCGAAGACTCAAAAATCCGAAAAGTCAACAATTCGAAAATTCGACTTGTCGATTTTTCAACTTTTCGAAACTCCAAAGTGCAACAATTCTTCTAATTTTTGTCCAAGGCTTCCAGTTTAGCTTTCTTGTAACAAGAAAGCCAGACCATTTCCTCAGGAAGCAAATCACTCTCCAGATACGCTAAGGCTTGATATACCTTCTACCCGTGGCTGACCCTGAGCTCCCTGCACTGTTCCTGTATATAACTTCCCATGCCGGATTCGCTTGACAGCTTGCGTGTGCATCTATAAAGGCAGTTCTTGCCATACCTACAGCATGTGACAGCCCATGGTGTATGGCCGTAACTGTCAGCCGCAACCCTAAACCCATGCTTTGTGGAAGCATAGTGAGGAACNCGTGTGCATCTATAAAGGCAGTTCTTGCCATACCTACAGCATGTGACAGCCCATGGTGTATGGCCGTAACTGTCAGCCGCAACCCTAAACCCATGCTTTGTGGAAGCATAGTGAGGAACCCAAAATCACGTATGCACAGAATAGGCATCGTGTTGAAGTCTACTCTGTGAGAGACTGAGATAGCTATCACGATACAGAGGAACGAACGAAACGCGAGCTTACATCCTTGAGCCTAAAAGAGCGAATGCTTGCGAAATCCAGCGAGTACACCTCGGATTCAGTGTTTNTGAGAGACTGAGATAGCTATCACGATACAGAGGAACGAACGAAACGCGAGCTTACATCCTTGAGCCTAAAAGAGCGAATGCTTGCGAAATCCAGCGAGTACACCTCGGATTCAGTGTTTTGTGTATCGGGTTCGCTAGCCAGCATCATCTGTTGGGGCGAGAGCGCTTGCTCAGAGTTTGCCACCCGTTCAACAATAGTAGTGTAGACGTTCCGATACCAAGTCCCAAACCCATCGTTCCCGTATGAACTTTTAGGGTTTGGGGTGTGCTGCGTGCTGGGTTTGCGCGGACCATTCCTTTTCAGGTTTAGGGTTTTCTAAGCCACATCCCGTATCAGGGTTTGGGCGTGAGCAACAGCACGTTTTAGGGTTTAAGTGTTTCGCCGGCCAACATGGCCGTGTGGAGTTTGGGGTTGGGAACCAACACATGCTAGAGGGTTTATGAGGGGTTTGAACATTCAGGGTGTGCCACCATCTCCTGTTGGGGCGTGATGGCTTGCCCAGCGTTTGCGACCTAGCACAACTAGCGTAACGCAAGGCTACGGCTTAGGGTTTTTCATGCAACAGCAGACTTGAACCCGAAAAACCGAAAAGTCGAAAATTCCATTTTTCCAATGTTCCGTTAAAAGGTTTTTGGTGCTGTTTTGTTTTGTCCGAACCCGAAAAGCCCGAAAAGTCGAAAATTCGATTTTTTGAACTTTCGAATTTTCTGGCAAAACACCCAAACCTTAAAATGTGCCACTNGTTTTTGGTGCTGTTTTGTTTTGTCCGAACCCGAAAAGCCCGAAAAGTCGAAAATTCGATTTTTTGAACTTTCGAATTTTCTGGCAAAACACCCAAACCTTAAAATGTGCCACTGCTCACGTCTGAACCCTGAAACGACATATTGCTTGGAAAACCCTGAACCTTAAAAGGAATGGTCGGCGCAAACCTAAAACCGCAACAAACGTCGTGCTTGACTTGGCACATCCTAAACCCTAACAGAAGTAACCGTTGCGTGCGTGACACACAAAACTACAGCACACCTTGCTGTGGTTCAGGGCTAGGTAAGCAACAGCATTTTGTTTTGGGTTTGGGCTGTGCAAAGCACGACCGTCNTAACAGAAGTAACCGTTGCGTGCGTGACACACAAAACTACAGCACACCTTGCTGTGGTTCAGGGCTAGGTAAGCAACAGCATTTTGTTTTGGGTTTGGGCTGTGCAAAGCACGACCGTCTGTTGTGGTTCTGGGTTTGTGCCGACCATTCCTTTTCAGGTTTAGGGTTTTCCCAGCAACATATGGTTTCAGGGTTTGGGCTTGAGCAATGACACCTTTTTCGGGTTTAGTGTTTTGCCNTGTTGTGGTTCTGGGTTTGTGCCGACCATTCCTTTTCAGGTTTAGGGTTTTCCCAGCAACATATGGTTTCAGGGTTTGGGCTTGAGCAATGACACCTTTTTCGGGTTTAGTGTTTTGCCGGCCAACATCGCCATTTGGAGTTTGGGGTTTGGGAACCTTAGGAGGAGTTTGAACATTCAGGGTTTTCCACCCAGCAGAGTTTAGCCGAATTTCAGTGTTTTGTGTATCGGGTTCGCTTGCCAGCATCATCTGTTGGGGCGAGTGCGCTTGCTCAGAGTTTGCCACCCGTTCAACAATAGTAGTGTAGTGCAAGGCTATTCAGGGTTTGGGTAGCAAGGGCATACTTCTTTTAGGGTTTGGGGTGTGCGCAGCACGATCTTCTGTTGGGGTTCTGGGTTTGTGCGGACCATTCCTTTTCAGGTTTAGGGTCTTCCAAACAACATAATTTTCGTTTTGGGGTTTGGGCGTGAGGAACAACACGTTTAGGGTTTAAGTGTTTTGCCGGCCAACATGGCCGTGTGGAGTTTGGGGTAGGCAACCCTTTAGCAT
>BGNK01002342.1:5392-30375 GCA_003297005.1 Symbiodinium sp. clade A Y106 | reverse complement strand
AGTCAACATCTCCTGTTGGGGCGGGATGGCTTGCCCAGCGCTTGCCACCTGACAAAACGAGTGTAATGCAAGGGTAAGGGGTAGGGTTTGGCATGCAACAGCATACTTCTTTCAGGGTTGAGGGTGTGCAAAGCCTTCTGTTGTGGTTTTGGGTTTGCACCGACCATTCCTCATAAGGTTTAGGGTTTTCCAAGCAATATATCGTGTCAGGGTTCGGATTGAGCAATGGCACATTTTTAAGGTTTGGGTGTTTTGCCAGAAAACTCGAAAATTGAAGAAATCGAGTTTGCGACTTTTCGGGTTTTTCGGGTTCGGACAATGCAAAAAATATCAAGAACAAATCTTTTCTTCGAACAATCGAAAAAATTGAATTTTCGACCTTTCGGGTTTTCGGGTTCAAGTCACCGTTGCGTGCGCGACACACAAAACTACAGCACACCTTGCTGTGGTTCAGGGTTAGGTAAGCAACAGCATTTTGTTTTGGGTTTGGGCTGTGCAAAGCACGACCGTCTGTTGTGGTTCTGGGTTTGTGCCGACCATTCCTTTTCAGGTTTAGGGTTTTCCCAGCAACATATCGTTTCAGGGTTTGGGCTTGAGCAATGACACTTTTTCGGGTTTAGTTTAGTGTTTTGCCAGCCAACATCGCCGTTTGGAGTTTGGGGTTTGGGAACCTGAGGAGGGGTTTGAACATTCAGGCTTTTTCCACCCAGCAGAGTTTAGCCGAATTTCAGTGTTTTGTGTATCGGGTTCGCTTGCCAGCATCATCTGTTGGGGCGAGAGCGCTTGCTCAGAGTTTGCCACCCGTTCAACAATAGNAGTGTTTTGTGTATCGGGTTCGCTTGCCAGCATCATCTGTTGGGGCGAGAGCGCTTGCTCAGAGTTTGCCACCCGTTCAACAATAGTAGTGTAGTGCAAGGCTATGGTTCAGGGTTTGGTAACAACGGCATACTTCTTTTAGGGTTTGGGGTGTGCGCAGGACGATGTTCTGTTGGGGTTCCGGGCTTGCGCGGACCATTCCTTTTCAGGTTTAGGGTTAAGGTTTGTTGTATTAATTCGTTTTGGGGTTTGGGCGTGAGGAACAACACGTTTAGGGTTTAAGTGTTTTGCCGGCCAACATGGCCGTGTGGAGTTTGGGGTAGGCAACCCTTTAGCATGAGGGGTTTGAACATTCAAGGTGTGCCACCCAGCATAGTTTAGGGTAAAATTAACGAATATCCGTTCAGTGTTTTCTGTTTCGGGTTCGCTAGTCAACATCTCCTGTTGGGGCGGGATGGCTTGCCCAGCGCTTGCCACCTGACAAAACGAGTGTAATGCAAGGGTAAGGGGTAGGGTTTGGCATGCAACAGCATACTTCTTTCAGGGTTNAGTCAACATCTCCTGTTGGGGCGGGATGGCTTGCCCAGCGCTTGCCACCTGACAAAACGAGTGTAATGCAAGGGTAAGGGGTAGGGTTTGGCATGCAACAGCATACTTCTTTCAGGGTTTAGGGTGTGCAAAGCCTTCTGTTGTGGTTTTGGGTTTGCGCCGACCATTCCTCATAAGGTTTAGGGTTTTCCAAGCAATATATCGTGTCAGGGTTCGGACTTGAGCAATGGCACATTTTTAAGGCTTGGGTGTTTTGCCAGAAAACTCGAAAATTGAAGAAATCGAGTTTGCGACTTTTCGGGTTTTTCGGGTTCGGACAATGCAAAAATTATCAAGAACAACAATCGAAAAACATCGAATTTAGACTTTTCGGGTTTTTCGGTTCAAGTCACCGTTGCTTGCGCGACACACAAAACTACAGCACAGCTTGCCGTGGTTCAGGGCTAGGTAAGCAACAGCATTTGCTTTTGGGTTTGGGCTGTGCAAAGCACGACCGTCTGTTGTGGTTCTGGGTTTGCGCCGACCATTCCTTTTCAGGTTTGGGGTTTCCCAGCAACATATGGTTTCAGGGTTTGGGCTTGAGCAATGACACCTTTTTCGGGTTTAGTGTTTTGCCAGCCAACATCGCCGTTTGGAGTTTGGGGTTTGGGAACCTGAGGAGGGGTTTGAACATTCAGACTTTTTCCACCCAGCAGAGTTTAGCCGAATTTCAGTGTTTTGTGTATCGGGTTCGCTTGCCAGCATCATCTNGGTAACAACGGCATACTTCTTTTAGGGTTTGGGGTGTGCGCAGGACGATGTTCTGTTGGGGTTCCGGGCTTGCGCGGACCATTCCTTTTCAGGTTTAGGGTTTTCCAAACAACATAATTATAGTTTTAGGGTTTGGGCGTGAGCAACAACATTAAGTGTTTTGCCAGCCAACATCGCCGCATGGAGCTTGAGGTTGGGAACCAATACCTCCTACTAGGTTTATCAGGGGGTTTGAGCATTCAGGGTTTGCCACCCAACATAATTTCCGGTATCTCAACCAATATCTTTGTCTTTGGGGTTTTTTTTGGGTTCGCAAAGCACCGGTTCGGAGTTCGGGTTTGCCAGCCAACATGTATTTTGAAAAGTTAGGGTTTGGGGTTTTGCCAACCAGCATCAACTGCTAGGCTTCGGGGCTTAGCAACCAATTCTTCAGTTTAGGGTTTGAGGATTTGCCAGCAACATCTCCGTTTGAGGTTTCGGGTCCGCTAGCCAACATCTCATGTTACGGCGGTAGGGCTTGTTCAGCGTTTGCCACCAGGCATAAGCAATGTAATGCAGGGCTACGGTTTACGCTTTGGTAACCAATATCATTGTGTTTCCACTAGCCCTATTGTCCGGTGAGTCTGTGTCTCTGTGACATCCAGAGTGCATGGCTGGAAGTTTGCCACACACCTTTCCTGTGTGCCGTTTTACAAGGCTGCGGCGCCACGGTGATGGCTGGGGCTCAGAACTTGTTCCAGGGGGCGGAATGACGTGGAAACCCTCGACTACACGATTCGCGGTGCCGCGAAGGTGATCTTGTCTCGGTTTCGTGTAGTTCGATTTGACTACCAATTCAGCTGTGCAGCGGTTCCATGAAGGGACCGTGTGAGGACGGTTGTTCGGAGAGGCTCGTCCCCTTTGAGGGCGAGATCGCCAATCTATGCTGGGGCTGGTTGACTTCCGCATAGACCCAGCGCCGTCCTGGAATGGTGAAGCCCCGGAATCTGAGTATCGGTCCTTGAAGCTGATCGGAAAGCGCATCCTGGACGTGATCTTTTGGGCTCCAGGCTGATGGCCCAGCCGACCATTGACGACATAACAGCCGAAGAATGGTACAAGAACGTCTTGCGGATCACCGACGCGAGCCACGATTATCTTCAAGATATGAAGCTCGAACAAGCAAGCGTTCGAGCAAGCCATATTTCGAGGAAGGAGGAGACCCGATCAAGCAATCTCCGGGTTCTTAGCCTCAAACAAAGCCGTGTCCAATGAATTGAAACGACAAGGACTTGACTTGCTGGATGAAAGCTGGACAGCATCTTTTGGGACATTTGATCCTGCGACAAGGAGATTTCTGGGATGATCAAAGACAGCGAATCCGGGTCCTCACCGGCAGCAGCATCGACTACTAAAAGGTGGAAGGAGCTATCAAGAAAATCCTCAGATGGCTCTCTGGGTAACCGCTTCGTGCTCTGCATCCCTTTCCGCCGTAATCTTGAAAACGTTGAACGGAGGGCCTTGGCTTCCTCCGGAGCGTCTCGGCATCGGTCTTCTTCTTAACCGTTTCCTCCTTCGCTCTTCTGCGCTCCAATGCTAGGACTCGGCTAAGGACGGGATCCCAAACTCCGAACTCCCTTCCAAAAAGCTCTCAGATACCGAGTACACTTCACCAGCCGGAGGCCCGTAGGACTGCGGCTTGTCGCCCGGAGGTGGAAACGCTGCTGCCCGAGTGCCTTCCGGACCTGCTTCGGCAGCGGGCATCAAGTCGGAGTGGAAGCTCCAACTCCAGCCAGTTTCCATATGCTTGGCTATGGCATTCCGGGGGCATCGCCCTGCATGTCTGCAGGCGGCCCTGATGCTCTCGCGATGCCGATTCTCAGGCTCAAGAAGGGAGTCACGGAAAGCTGGGAAGCATCCACTTCGCGCGGGGGAGACATCCTTGTCCGCCCCTCCTCGAGCATAGTCGCCACATGAACCTCAGAGGTAGTCATCCCTTCGCAAAGCAGGGCGAAGGCCGACCCTGGCTGGGTGTCGAAGACAGCGAGGCGGGGTCCTAACATATTTATCGGCCGTGCCTAACCTTTGCAAGGTGGCTCCTCCCCACCCTCCAAATCGACTCCTGAAACCAAAGCCTGGTCATGGAACCCGGCTCCTACCCAGGACAGTCAAACGAGGTCCGCCCCCTCATGATACACCTCCTTAACGTGGTTTACGTTTGACCGTCCAGACTTTCTGGCCAGCTCATGCCAGCTCCCTCAGCCCGCCAACGAGCCCATTGAGTCTATGCTTCCCGTGCCGAAGTCCTTGCGGGACCGCTTTTTGGAAGAGGAGTCATTCCACCTCCAAAGAGTTAGGGCCCGTACGCGCGGGCAAATCGTCGACATAGGCCACCCACTCTTTGGTGAACCTAAGCTTGCGACCGCGACCTGGAGCGTACGCTCTGTCATAGTTAAAATCGGTGGGGCCATTGACGGGGCCGAAAGTAGGGCCGATTGGCAGGTATTTGCGGCCTCAAGCGACGACAGCGAGAACCTCCCGCACCGTCTTGGTGTTCCGGATGTGATTACCAAACCGAACCCAACGAAGCGGCAAGCACATCTGTGCTCCTCCGACAGTAGTATGTGGATCGCTTCACACGCGCAGATATTCCACAACTAAACACGCCGCTTACTACGGGTGCGCTTGTGGGCTGGCATTTCCTTCGTTGGGAAAGCCGGGAAAGCTGCCGAGCCCCACACCGAAGACCCGCGGACCGGCTGGCCCCGTTGCACTTCTTGCTCCAACCTGTCGTCCACCCATTGTGCCGCTTCTCCCGACGCGCGTGGGGTTGTGAACTGAGTGAAGGTCCCGTGGTTCGCGTGGTCTGCGTGACCCAGAAGGCTGCCGCCTTGCGACCAGCCATCATCTCCTTGATGGCCGCGAAGTCGGCCTCAGTGAATCCCGACCTGCAACGGCGTACACCTCCAGGTTTTCCGTCCGCCTTCCGAAATCCTTTCCTGATCGGCCATGGTGATCGCCAAGCGAGGCCTCGGCGGGTTACTGGCAAGCCAAAGTCAAGCACCAGCCCATGCGTACCTTGGACCACGGCTGGAGGGGCATCCAGTCCCGAAAACCCTGCCGGCACAGACTACTGCAGAAGCAGAGGCCGCGACTTCCAAGAGGTCGACCGCAGCGTCCTGCACATGCTCCCTCACCCAGGTCCGGACTTCCGAAGTTGATCGCCCCTTGCCAACCGGCAACAGGGCATCAGCCTGATCCCCTTTCGAAGGGTCTAACCCGGAACGGCTCGGGCCCACCTCGTGGACAACAGCCGGCTCTTGCAGCGTATACCTCGTCTTGTCGAGTTTGCAAGACGAGGCAGCAGCAAGGACGCCATCTCGGCCAAGGTCGACCTTTGAGATGATTCGTTTCATCGTAATAGATGGCCGGTGTAGAGCCCGGCTCCAGCGGTTGAGGAGTGCGCGCCGCCTCCCAACAGCTCACCAAGGGACGGCTCCAGGGTGTACCGCCTTCCAAGGCAGTGCTCCAAGGGTGTACCCCAGGAGTCCAGGAGCATCCAACAGCTCTCCTGAGCAGAAGCAGCAGCGTGTTGTGCGTGAGTGTAGGGCGGGGCGGAGCGGGCGGAGCGGGCCGAGCGGGCGCGATGACCTAAACTAAAGAAACCAAACCCCACAATCATGTGGGGAATAACTTTTCAGCCGCTCGAGATGTCGTGCAAGCGTTCGCCTATGTTTGCCGAATTGGTTTCCCGTGTTCTCCGAAATTGTCATCCTGAGTTTCACCATCCATCTTTGGGAGCTACAGATCTCGGAGCATGCCTCCCGAATGCACCTGTCCTCGTCAGAAGCGACTTTGCTTTACGCAAACACCTTTTCCGAGCTGCAGTGGGATCAACGGTGTCCATCGTCCCCGACACCTTTAAATTTAGGGAGATGCGTGGGGCCGTGGGTGGACCCAGACAGCCGATAAAACCATACGTGTCTGTCGCCCAGATGTCCGTTTTTTCCGATCGAGTCTTGGATGTCACGTGCCTCATCTGGTCAGATGCCAATGTCAGCACTAGGCAAAAAGCTTCCAACATGCGGGGCTAAACTCAACAAAAACCGCGATGTTTGTCTGAGCCGCGACCGGGCAGCCGGGGCCGGTTGGAAGGCTGTCGGACTTTAGACTTCACGCAGGTCGCTTGTACAGGTCAACTCTGAGAATTTCGCCGTCGCAACACTAGACAGTGAAGTCTTGCAGCGAACTTCATGCCTTCAGCTTTGTATTGCGTTGTGCAAGCAGCGAAATGCTCAAGCTTTGGGTGCAGGTTTGCTTTTGTCAGCATTGGCGCGGATGTCTCAGACATGATGTTTGGCATGCTGCAATGCTCAAGTCGAGATTTCATTCAGCTTATGCTCCCCTCACTCCATCGCAGGCCGTGGATTTACGGCTCGAGGCTTTCGACATCATCATCCTTGCACCTGGCCGACATGAGCCAACTCTAACTGCCAAGCAGTTTTTAGAGTGTGTCCGATTCAGGTTCCAAGTCCTCCAAACGTCGATGTTCAGGGTTTGCCATGCACTTAAAACAAGGTGAGATCATCAATCGCAGCGTCTTCTCCCGGTTTTTTCGAAGAACATCTACTAAGGGTGCAATTCCTTGTTGATCTTGCTTCGCCGATGCCCCAGCTGTCGTGCTGTTCACATCCATGGTGAACCCTGCCATCCTTGCAGTAGAGACTTCTTGGAGGGTGGCCACGCGATTCTTCACAGCGGTCATCAGCACCATGTTTGTGGGTGCTCCGCGCTGTGAAGGAGCAATGGGGTTTGCATCCGGTCGCAACGAGCCCTGTCGTCCGCTACGCAGCCAATGCAGCCTTGGGGTTTTCGGCCTGAGCCCGAAGCTTTGCACTGGCTTGCCAGCGTAGACAGCGCATGGTTTACATTTACGTGGTCGCGGACAGAACAGATGCATCAGATGTGAAAGTTGGGACAAACTTAGGCATTCTAGTGCTTGCCAACGGGCAGACTCAAGAGATCTTGCGAGCGTGTACAGAGTCACGAGCAGTTATCCTGCGACGTTGGAGATCTTTGAAGTCTCCCAGTGAAGCCTTGGCCTAGTTATGGGCGAAGGCTCTTTTGGAACACCAGCTCATGCAGCTCACATGAATCTACACACTAGGAGTCTTAGGTTCAGGTGCAGAGGTGCGAAGGAGCGCCAGGCGGGTGGCCGCGTAGGCCGTGGCCTCGAGGTCTCGGCATGCAGGGCATTGCAGGGCCTGAGCGCACGGCGTCCATGTTGAGTTGGATGTGATGGAGGGGTGCACGGCTATGGTCTGCAGGACCCGTTGTTATACTGTCTGCTTGCTTTTTGATCGCGCGGGCCCCAGCAACCCGAAGTCTGTACCCGGTGTTCTAGCATCCCTGCAAGGTCATCACGCTATTGATGCTCCATCCTGAGATATTCTCCTCTTTCTGCCAATTTTGGCAGCCTTGCAGCTTTCAGGGTGCGATGGCTCAATTACGACTATTTCGGCCTTCTGACTGCAACGGGCTCAGCGTCCCGCAGTGCCTTGCAATTGCCTTGACAAACGTCATTCACCAGGGCTCTTATGTGCAGGCTGCCAAGTACAGTGCCCAGAAAACCCGTCCAACCTTCCAAAAAAGCATGGCCAGGAACTCGGGACAAGTTGGCACATCTTGCTGCGCACGGGTTTCATTGTTTGTGAGGCTGTTGGCTTGACTACGGGTGTCCCTCCGGCCTGCTTACGTTGTAGATTGTAGGTGATGCAGAACCACCTGTAAGAGCAAAGCAGCTTACAGAAGCTCGCGTGTCTGTGCACCTAAGCGAAAGGGTTGTGCCCTGGTAACTAACTTGCGGCCACACGATCTGCTCCCCTCCTGCTGACTCTTTCACGAGTACGGCGACCCGAATGGGTTTCCACTTCGCAATACATGTTTCTGTTTAGTCTAGCTCTTGGAGCTATCAGTCTTGCACCCCGGTCTTTTTGGCCTTTCACCGGGGTGTGGTCCTTGCTCAATTCAGAAGTCCTGGTGTCCGGCAGTTGCAGAGTGGAATCTTCATCGGCATGCAGTGTCTGGCCCCCGAGTCTGCATTCGTGCTGTGCAAACTACACTCAGCGCTTTCCACAAAGTTTTCGCAACGAGCTGAGAAGAATGTTAGATGCTGGAATCCGATGGCCAATCTCGCGTGGTGACTTGTCTGCTCAGGCTTGATGCTGATTTGCACACGATCTTTGAATTTGGTGGAGATCGATCCCTTCAAGGCCCCGTTTGCAGGTTTGTCTGGGATCGAGTTTTCGCAGCAACCATCTGTCTTTCCTGGCACACGATTTGAACAACCTACCTCTCAGCCTGAGATTCGGCATTCTCTTAAGGTGCCCACGTCCAGAGTTTCACCGCACTTTTAGTAGTAGTTCAAGTCGTGTATTTCGACGATTCTGGATTCGCAGATCACTGTGAGTCGGCTTAAGGTTTCAGCAGTACACATCGAACTAAGGCTAGTCAGCGGGATAACCGCGTTAGCAGTGAGCTTTTCTCAGCCACCAGGAGAGCACTGGTTGGACGTGCCCATATCCTGTCCGAGACTCGGGAAGCCAGGTCTTTGACGTAGAAGGCTGCAAAAGTGTGAAGGACGACCACATCTCTGTCATAACGGGCCGCATTTTCCTTGGCGTGATGGTGCGCTCAGTGCGGCATGTCACATGCGACTCGTGCGACCGTGCTCCGAGAGGAGCTCGGCACAGTCGGTTCTAGGTCTGTGCTCCGCATGGCAGGCCTTGATTACCTTGATCATTGCCTTCCTCTGCGCCAACGGGTAAGCCGCGACACGTGGGCGTTTCACGTCTCACATGTTTGAAAGCCTAGTTTGCCACAAAACAGGCACTTCATGGGGCAAGAGTACATCCTGAGAGACTTCAGCTGGAGTCTGAGAGCAACTTGTGCTCCATGGTTTCGTTCATCTTTGCTTTGATGCTTCGAGTTTGCTTTCGAGGCAAGCAGATCGACATGAAACTGACAAAACTGGATCCTGACGCCCAGTGCGCCATTCTTCAGTTTTAGTTCTGACGACGGTCTTGGTGAGAACTCACGAACCCGCAGATGTCATCTTAGTATTGTAGCCACATAAGCTGCATTGCCAGGGCCAGTGGTGGCGGCGGCATACTTCGCACATCGCATTGCCCCTCGCTGTAACTCTAGACTCAATGTCGGCACGCCACCTGCAGAGTCATGAGAAGCGATCTCCTTGATCTGCATGCACATCTCATGCCAGTCTTCAGCATGCTGCCCACAACTTTCGGCATCTGGATTGATAGCTGGAACGTCAAGGCAGGCTGTGGGTCCTGTGGGTCATGGGCTGACGGTTTGAGAGCCTGAGGGAAACAGTGCTCTGCCAGGGCTATCTTTTGAAGGAGCGTGCCGAGCTTTACGCGGAGGAGCTTTGATGTTGCAGTGATTTGAGTGCATTCTCGACCCTTCGCCTTGAGTGCACAGGAACTGCGAGTTCCACAGTTCTGCTGCAGACTTACATGATTTGCAATGACAATTGTGGCGGTGACAAGCTAAGACAAAGAGCTGCCGAACTCGCCTGCGTGGTAACAGTTGACCCAGGTGAACACTGCGGAAAGCCTCACATTCCGTACCTTGAGCTGATGAAAGCGTCAGGCCATCTCCTCTTTTGAACTCCGGCTGACTTGATGTTGAGACTGGTGCGCATTTGGATCCTTGCTTGCAGGGCTATTTCACATGGACAGGCCGAATCTTTGCATTCTGACCGCAGGGAGACAGTTGAGCTTGGCGTACCAGATCTTTCCCTTCGGTGCTGTCATCGGCAAGGCCTAGCTGAAATTGAAGGAGACATGATAACTGCAAACATACAGGTAGCAGGTAGAAGGCAGGACAAAACCCACAGGTTGGCAAGCACGCCATAACCGCAGTTGATGAAGCCTTCGTTTGATAGGAATCGTGCAAGGTCTGCAGAGCCTATGCAACAACAGAATCTGCTGTTTGGCAGGCGGTTGAGAGATTCAACAACCCACCACTCATCTACTGGGGTACTGAGCTCAAGTCTGGAGCCGAGACTGGGGGTCACCACACAGGAGCAAAGCATCATCGGGGATTCTTGTTTGAGAGGTGCTTGAGAGCGAAGCCTCACGTGGACAAAGTGAAGTCCATGCAGGGCAGGAAGATGACGGCTGGCCAGGCGAAGACCTCTCGAGCCGGCTCTGCGATGCGTCGCGGCGTCGCGGCGCAGAGACCATGAAAACATTCCAGGCAACGAAGTATCGAGTCCAACTGCAGATGGCAATGCTCAAGGCCTTGCTTTTTGCCCCCCCCTGTTCTTTTACAACTTACGCCCCGTTGTCCCCTGCTATAGGATCTGGGCCTGCCCGTTTTGATGCGCGTCTTTTCTGTGACTATGCATCTTGGAATGCAAATGAGATCGGGTGGTCTGAAGATGTCTGAAGGGAGCATTCTTGAACTGCTTCCTACCCAGCTTCGTTGTTTTTCGTTTCCTAGGACAGTTTCAAGACATGCATACCTGGCAAGGTATGTGACCATGGTATATTTTACAGCGGTGATGACCCAGGAGAATGTCCGAGCCTTAGTCATTTTTTTTTATCTCAGTGGTTCTCACGCAATTTTGTCTGGATCGCAGCAGCGAAGTAGAATCACGAGCGCACCTGCGAGTTGCTAAGTGCAGCCATGAAAAAAAGGTGGTGGAGCTTGGAGTGGAGATGTTTCAGATCCTCACGTATGTAGCATTCTCCAAGGCTTGATTCCGGTTGGGCTTGCTGCTGTTTCGCAAAGCCTGGTGCACAAGCTCAAGTTCTCTGGTCTGCACACCATTATTGGGAGGCGATGTGTGAAGTGTTTTTGCCCATCGTGTGTCGGAGCCTCAGATGCCATGTTAACGATGCATCGAACATGTGCCGACGCGTTTCTGCAGGAGCTGTTAAGGCTGTGCAGGATTGACTTTACAATGGTGGCACAGATTTGTTTTTCGGAGCGCTTTTCCACCTGAGGCGTGGCGATTGTAGCAGCTTTGGTGGCAGCAGCACCGGAGCTCAAAGACCGATGGTGCCAAATTTCATGGATGTAAAACTTGTCAGCCATCCTCACGGTTCTACATGCATGCTGAAAGATAAGCAGAGAGTCCAGGGAACTACTCTTGGTGACTTCAGATTCTCTCGTGTCAGGGTAGTGTTTCAAGCCTTTGGAGAGTCGGGAACTGTATAGTGGTGCAGAGTGCATTATGCATTGACCGAGTCGGGAGTCGCCGCGAAGAAGGCGGCGAAGGCCCGACTCGCTGATGACGAAGTGCGCACTAGAAGCATCCTGGGATATCCTGGGAGTCAGGCGGCAGTCCAACCGTACCGGCTCTCCCCGGTTGTGGGGCAGCTTCGATCTCAGTCAAACCGTATGTGGCTGAGAATGGTATCGTTTCAGACCCGAGGGTGCTCCATGGCGTGTCTGCCGGATTTGCCTTTGCCCTCTTCCTTTACCAGGACTCACCGCACATCCCTCCGCACATCTACTTTTGCTTGCGGGATGCTCTGCGAGGAACCTGGTGTGGACTTCACGCTTGGCTTGGCCATGGTCTTAATGTTGCAGCTGCTGATAGTGTGAACTCAGGAGCCCATGCAACTGCTTTGCCTTTTCCGGACATTTTCAGTTTGCTGGGCGTGCAATCAGCTTCAAAGGATCACACTTGATACAATGTAGCCCTGCCGACCTTGTACGCTGTTTTTATCTGTAACACGAAGGCACAAGCTTCCGAACCGCCCGAAACATTGAAGCGACGCTGTAGCTCATAATGGTATGGTCTGTTCTCGATGCTGAAACTGTCGCCTCTTTGTGCAGTGCGCTTTCCTCGGATGGCTGGTCGGTGCCTCGCTGGCAGCCTGCGCCTGAAGCGAGGACACGAGGGCTTTCGGACTTTCAACGTCGCAGCGTTTTCAGGTCTTGATTGCCCTGTCGTCCTATGCCCTGGAGCTTTGTCGGTGGCTTACAAATGCTCTCGATGTTCCGTCCAGATTGTGAAGCAAATAGTGCTTCCAGAGATGCCTATGCAGGCGCCTTGATATCGGAGCTTTGCCAATTTTTTGTCACAGGGATAGTTGCAATTCAGCTGCCTGGAGTGATTCTCCGGGTGCTGAGCAGGCTATCGAGCTGTTGTAGCTTCTTTGAGGTGCGAATTGCGAGCTCTCCGGGGGCATCATCAAGGCAGTGTCGAAGATGATGTGGATGCAGCAGATTTGCTTGACATGTGTCGTGCGCACATGATCCTTTCTGCAATTCTCGAGTCCTCCCCAAGCTACTCTCCCTATATACTTCGGAGTCTGTTTTTTTGCTCCTAGTGTTATGAAAAGTCTGACATGTGACGGGCTTGGATTCCAGCGAGTAGTTCAAGACGCTTGGCCAAGCCGCCTTCTCGTTGAATTCCCTACTTCTCGTTGAACAACTTCTTCTCATGCAACGAAGCAGCTCCTGGGCTTGAGGAAGAGCACGGGTGGACACAGCTGCGCGAGGACTTTTATCTGCAGCATTCTTCTCCATCCTTTTATGTCTACGGTCTTCCACAGGCCACGACGCTCTGTTCTACTGCCCACCCTCCTCTCGAAAAACACGGTGAAAGTGAGTGGAGCAGTCTTGTGCACGGCGTATCCTTTGCCGAAGGTTTGCTTTGCGGCGATGTCGGCAGTAGGACTTGCCAGGCTGGGGGGAAGATGTATGGCGCGACATGAGTGTGCTTCAACAGCTTCAGCATGCTCAATCCACCTTGTTCTTGAGAATCGGAGATGCTTGTGTGCCAGGGTCTTCACCTGGAGACTGGCTGAGACAAATTTCTACCTTGCAATGTCCATGCTGGTGACAAACCAAGCATTCCTTCGACCTGCGACTGAAGTTCACGATGTCGCTACTGAGGCTCTTGTTCTGGTGCCGGGCACCAACCTTGCATTCAGGAAGACTCCTCCGGAAGCAGACAGTGGAGGGCCCAGATGTTAGGAAGATGTACCATTGAGCCTTCTCTCGAAACCGTGTCAGGCGCCGAGTCTGAAAGCAGCGTCGGCGACTGAAGAGACTCAAGACTCAAGCACGGTGTGAAGTGTGCGGTGTGACGCGGGTGCCTCGTGAGCTCAGATCTGGCCCTTGGTTTCCACGGCGCGCGTCATGCGAGGGCCTTGCAATGCCTTGCAACTGGCGCCAGCGGAACTGCAGTGCACTGCAGTGCTGCAGAGCTGTAAAGCTCAGGTCTGGTCCCTTTGGCGTTATCGCTGGGGTCTTCGGTGCGATGGTTGCATACGAGGTCGTAAGCACGAGGGCGCGGTTAGCACTTCCTGTCATGACCTGTGCCCTGCAGCCCATGGCGACCCAATTCGGAGCGGATATCGGCTTGCTCGTGTCAGTGGGCTTCGGCTACCTCCTAGGCCAGGATGGCCTTCGGGAATCACGGAATCACAGCACAGCATAACGCGGCAATGTTGAAGTCTGTTATGTACAGGTTTGGCTTACGGTTTGGCTACGGACAAGATGCTTGAGAAGCCAGCAGGCACCGTTTCCTTTTCGGCTTGGCACTGACCACTCTTGCTGAACTAGACTCCAAGGTAAATGGAGTGTGGCGGCAGGGACGACAGCGATGCGCTCAGCGTGCTCACTCTATCCGACTATCCTTGGCGAGAGCTGCACGTGAGGCTGCGCTAGGGACCAGCCTTCTGATCCACTGGGTCGTGTCCTTGACCACACTTGGGTCCAAGTCCAAGCGCATGGCAGCAGCCCCTGCTTGAACGGATGAGGCCATTGGGGTCATCGTGGGCTCCGTAGTGGGCAGCGTCACAGGGGCGCTGATTGAGCGGCGGGTGATGAAGGTGGCCGTTCTTGGCGTTTGCAGAAGCCCTGAAGGATTCAGGATTTGCAGCAGTTTCGGTCATCGGGGGTTTCTGTTGGGCATGTGCGCATGAGCACGAGTCACATTTCCTAGTCAAAGAAAAAAGGAGGTTTGACAAGCAGCGATGCTTGATTCTTGCTCGCGTGCGGATCTGGAATCTGTACTATTGGTTTAGCACAGGTGCAACGGAGGATTGGAACCTCAGGGGCACCTCAGTTTTAGGTAACGCAGCCCGCACTGCCTCCAGCTCTGTTTGTGAGTCTTCGCGGTTCTAGCCTTGTGAGGAGATGGATGCGCAATGCCTGGAGCCACCGCGCTTCACGAAGAATGTCATGCAATCCAGCCCGCAAGGGGCCAAGCATGCTCGTTAAATGGGAGTGCACGAAGAGGAGAAGAGACAGCGAGGCCCAGTAACCAAGTGTCAAAGTCGGAGATTTGTAGATCGTAGACGTCCTCCTTCCTTCCCTCCTTCCCTCCCTCTCTCCTTTGTACAGCTTATGGGTTTGGGCTGTGGTTGGCTGTTGTTCCGTGAAGACAGCACGTGCCAGGACTTTGGGTCCCGTCTCCAATGTGGTTGCAGCCGTGCGTGACAAGTCAGAGCGAGAGGCGGGGCTCCGCATCTCTCCGCCCAGCCTAGGGCTACACAGCATCTACCTGCAGCTCAGGCAGAAATACACACTAACCTGCCCACATTGTACAAGGCCAATTTTAGGAGAGCTGCTGGCTGTGTTGATTGTGTTGCAGCAGTTGTGATGAGTGGCGCTCTTGTCTTGGCCACCTTCGGATTCAAGCTGCAGATCTTGGTGCGCGCGGCTAGTCGCATGCTGCACGGATATGAGATTGAAGTATACCGTCTAAAGGGAAGGAAGGAAAGGAAGGAATGCAGGAAAGGAAAAAGTCTAAACCACAAGAGCCTGAAACTCCAAGTCGCAAAGTCGAAAAGCGTAAACCGTTAATTCAAAATCCTAAATACCCTGGCTCGCAACCTGAAAGCCCTAGCTAACCGCGGCCGCCACTCTGTGGACAGGCGGGCCCTGTCTCGTGCTCATGTTGAAACAGTCAATGCACAGCGAACGAAACACCCGGAACTGCAAAGGAAAAGCTGTCAGGTGCCGGTGTCACGGGAGCGCAGGCTCAAAACAACAGACGAACACTCGAAGAAGCTAAGCACAAAACAGTGAAAAAGCCCTTTGACCGAACGAATTCATCAGCGCGAACTCGAGCTTATGAGATTCATGCAGCCGCTACCTATCGAGAAAGGCTAAGACTTCCGGACCGTAGAACAGGCGCTCCACTGCAACAGCCAAAGACACGGGAAGTCCACAGTGCCAGAATGCAAGACGAAAAACCATGACATGACCGTTCCTTTGTTGTGATTTGTGCCGCAGCTGTCGATCTGCTATGTCTGATGAGGCCAGTGCACCCGGCAACCAGCTTGCACGAGCCGACTCAGGCTTGTACACAAATAGGCAATAAACATGTCTCCTGCCTCAGAGGTGCATGCATGTGCACGCATGCGCCACAGGTTTCAAGATGAAAATTTGCCTAAGGCGCAGTCACGCGTCGTGCCAGGATATGGTGCGTATGATGATTTTGAGAAGGAGCGGACCCAATTGCCGTTTCAGTCGTCTCCCTGCCCAGTTTCACTGGGGACCGACAATTGTCGGAAGACAATGCTGCAAGCCCTTTCTGCATGCCAAATGATGCTATGCTCTCCATGTGCCAGGCACCCTGCGCTGACTGCCTCCCCCGAATTGGCCTTGCAAGATGGATCCGGATCGACCGGGTCTCCATCTGCTTCGAGGCTCGGCACAGGTCTAGACTTCCCCTTTACTTGTGAAATGCTCTTTGATCAGGCAGCTGGACCTTGCCGTGGTAGGAGGTGTTCAAGATGAAATGGACCCTAGGAGGCTGCATTGCCTGGCGGTTCTCTCTGGTCTTTCTGTTCTCCGTTTGGACGGAGTGAGAAGGCTTCGTGGTTTATGCAAAGGCCAGAAGACTTCAATGACGAAGCGATGGAGAGGCGAACGTCGGAGCCAAGGCGCAGTCCTGCCTCTCATCCGAGCCCAGTAGCCTCTCACATCCGCTCCACCTTGGTCGCTAGACTCGACGATGCAGACAATGCTGCGGTGTTTGGCACGACCTGTACTCAGCTGTCACAGCGGGAATGCCAATCTTGCTTTTGCAGGACAGATGTCGGCGAATTTACAATGCTGTCAGCCATGCAGAAATGTTGTGTAGCATACGCGTGTGAGTAGGAACAAGCAGTAGCGAATCGACCGAAGAATCTCGGCTCGATCGCCATTTTCGCTTTCCCCTCGTCCTTACTCCCCGCCTCGCTCTGGTCATGTCGTCGACCGGACCCTTGGCCTCTGCTGACTTCTTCGCCCCCGCCGGCTTGGATTGGGCGGCCGGGCCACCTCCGCCCGCGTTAGGTCCTACTACTTCGACCTCGGCGCCTACTACACCTGCCGTGGAGGCTGAGGCGGTTGGCGATGCCCATTCGGGCGACGAGGAAGAGGAGATTGTTGCGCCGGCCCTTTTGCCCACTCCGGGCTTCCTGGGCGGCGCCGAGCCGAGTTCCGCCCCTACGCCTTTGGTGGGGCATTCGGACGTGGGCGTTCAAACCGAGGCCTACGTCCAATGACGAGCAGTTGGCTGCCGCCATGGGCGCTGTCGGCCGTCGACTTCAATCTGCCCAGCCGGGCGTGGCCCGATACGCCCCCTATGTCGATGCCGTCGACCTCGTTGGCCTCTTGTCCAAGGTGGCGCCCGTCGACCCGGGGCCGTCTGCCCCAGAGGCTCGGCAGTTCTGGCAGGGGCAGGACGCGGCGTGCCAATCTGCTGCGGGTACGAGGTGCGGTGCCGGTGTCGAAGGTGCCGGTGTCCGAGGACGGCGGCTTACTTTGCGGACGCCGTGCCGAAGGGACCTCTGCCGGGCACTGAGGCGAGACCGCAAAAGGCGCCCCCGGCCACCACGCAGCGCCGCGCCCGCTGGAAGAACGGTTGAGGCTTCGTTTAGCTTCTGGAGGGCCAGGTGTTCTACGACTTTGGCATGATCCGGCCCGAGCGCCTGCAACCTTTCGCCTCACGGCGGGCGTTCATCGCCGGCCGCCTTCCTCTTCATTGGCTGGCCTTTATCGACAACGTCGCCGGCCAGTTCGCCCCTATGAAGGGCGAGACAGAGGCCACAGCCGACCCGTGCGAGGCTGGTGCTCATAGGTCTTGAGCTCCAAGGAAAACCGCGAGCTCTCGCCCCTGAAGGATGCGAAGACAGAGCAGCCTCCGAACCTACTCGGCTTCTTTCCGAAGACCTTCGATTGTCTGACCTTAGTGGTCGGGAGTGTGCTCGTCTTTGCAACCATCACAGCCAGCTGTACATGCTTTCGTGTGAAGTGCAGTGTGGTATCCTGCTTTAGCGGTGTTCACGGGGCGCATCGTGGTACTCCCTTGTGCTGGAAGCATTTAGCTGAGACAGGAAGGGCTCAAAGCCCCGCGCCCACACCCAAGAGCTCAAGTCACAAGCCCGAGGAACCCCTCCTCCAATCTATCCCTGCCGATTTCCGCAAAGAGAACGGACCCAATCGTACTGTGCGGTTCGAGGAGCAATGCTCTTCCCCTCCGCGACCCGGACCAGTAGGGCCTTCATCAGAATTTGAACCCCCATCTCGTCCTGAGTGGGCTTCCCACCCGAAGGCGGGATCCCCAGCTCTAGTCGGGCACAAGTCCCAATGGTTCCTGTTTGTGGGTGAAATCGAAGGAGTCGCAGAAGACAGCAGACGGACCGAGGGCATCGGTGTTAGTGGTTTCTCTTGGGTTGAGGCTCAGCCTCCCGTGGCACTGCTTGGGCGAACCGCCCCTACTGGGGTGAACTGGGATGCACCCACGAAGCGCTTCGCGCAGGAGCCGAGCGAGCAGAGAGCTCGCGAGTTGGCGTCCCACCTTTTGGGGCATGATGCATCTGGAAGCGCAATCACGACCGTTGACTGCCGCGGTTACAAGGACCCGGAGGCTCAGAGGATTTCCTGGTTGAAGGACATGTTGGCACTTTTCCGACGATGGCCCGGTCGCAATGGCAGTCGAGCGAATCTTTTCGCGATATGATGTTTTATGCAGTGGGCGAGACGCAGCAGCCGCAACTGATTGCATTATCATTTTCTGCTGTAATCAGTCGCGGCATCGATCTGTGTCTGGTGGATTTATCGCTCATCAAGTTTTGGCGGGCATGCACAGCGATACGACCGTTGTTCATCTCGGCGCCTCGTCGGGGAGTTGGAACGCGATGTATGGATCGTGTCGTGGGCGTTGCGAGGTTTGCAGTCACTCGACGGATCAATCCCAGCTGGACGTGGTGGCATTGGTTGAGGAGGCAGAGACCTACTGCAAATGGAGCGGCCGCGGACAAAAGCCTGACAACGTTTTTGCGTATAAGTATGGCGGTGTGATTGCTAAAGCCCGTCCTGTGCCGAAGGCAGTGCCATCTGTGCCAGCCCCGGTCTCCAAGCCGAAGCCCAGCTCGCGTGCGCAGTCGTCGGGAATGGACCGGACGCGGCGTGGATCGCCGTCAGTTGCTGTGCCGAAGACGCAGCCATCGACACCTCCCCCGCCACAGATGGATCCGTCGGCGTTGGCTGATCATTTGTCGTTGTTGACCCGCGAGGTGGAGCATCTTAGGACGGAGATGGACACCGAGCCGGAAGCACGGGAGATCGTTATCCAGCAGGTCGAGAGGCCGAGGGCGCAGGGCATGACCCTGCAAGGTCAGACTGGCACGGCATGGCGTATCAGGAGCTTTTGGTGGGCAGACGGCCATTGCCTGGTTGCGATTGGAGGGGCGCGGTTCCATACGACAGTTGGGACTCGAGCTTGTTGGAGCGCATTAAGCAGGCCGCGACCAATGCAATGTCCCCCCAGGGAACCGCCATATTCAAATGGTATAAAGACGTGGGTTGGGCCCGTCGCCGGAGGATCCGCGAGCGGCTCAATGGACTCGAACTTCGGTTCTAACGTTAAGCTGCTGGCTTATTTTGAGCGAGGGTCGTCCGTGGTATGCGGCGAAGGACCCGCGCATGCCTACTTCCTGGTGGGGAGGCTTCGTGGGGGCTGTACCCCAGCGGCACATGGTTTTTCTGGGCTATGCGTATGCTGGCCACACCGAGATCAGCACAACCCGTGCAGGAGAGTGCGAGTTCATTTTGACAGCACAGTTCCCGTATGATGCCGGTGCAGATTCTCAGCCCACCCGCGTCAAGGGTCATGACTAAGGTTTAAGGGTCAGAGCAATGCCTTCTCGAGGGAGTTGCGAATGCGTTGCTGGAGTGCCAACCCAGCATGAAGACCCGAAGTCCTCAGTTCGAACACCCAACAGCACAATCTTGATCCATGACAACAGCCCGGTGAATATCCCTGGCATGTCCGAGCACTCATCAAAGGATTTCAAGTGGAACCGGTTTACCCATGAGGTGACTGAGTTCAGGCCGGGGATCGTGCTGTACAAGACCTCAGACCCTGACCCCAACATGTGCATCAACTTGTTCTGTGAAGCAGACGCCTCGGATGTGAACACATGTAGACTTGCGCCGTAAGGCAAGCTAGACGCGGACGCCATAGGGGTTGAGGTAATGGAAACAGCTGGTGATGCATGTATTGCACGCATTGGACCGTTGGCCAACCGGATCATTGGAAGCTGAACTTCGTGGTTTGAGGGCACCGGTTTTACACCGAAAGCCTTCTATGATGCGAATACGAGGAGCCTCTACGATGCGGTGATTTCAATTGGAGAGGAGGCCTACCTGGATGCAATGAGCGCGGCTTATGTCGCAAGCACGGGTCTAGATGCAGATGAGGATTTGAGGGCATCCGATTCGGGTGAAGTAGTAGATGTTGACGGAGACGCAGTAATCCCTGTTCCGGTACCTGAGAACCCCAGTGACGAAGCCGAAGAACCCAGCCACCGAAGCATTGGAGATCGAGAACGAGAATGGTTGGAGTCCCTGCCGCTGCCAGGAGTGCCACGAACGGAAGCATTGCGGCGTGCCGCGTGGCGCAAACTGCCACAGCGAGTACGAGTGGCGATCCGCAGGTTGCATCGCAGTTTAACCACCCTGCCCCAAGAACACTTCAGGCCATCTTGAGAGCGGGTGGTGCTGCGAAAGAATTCATCGAGGCATCCAAACTTGTCAAGTGCGAGAGTTGCGAGAGAACCAGTCCTAAACCAAGGCCACATCGCGTTGGCGTTTGTCAAGGGAAGTAATGTTGTTGGTGACGCGGTAGGAGTTGATGTGCTGGAAACCATGGATTCCCATAGAAGGAGATACCAATGCTTCAACGTCGTGGATCTCGCTACGGGTTTCCAACAGCTAAAGAGAAGGGCCCGAACCGAAAGCCAAGCAAGAGGAGGTCGAGCCGCCTGTCATCTCGAGCAGCAGCTCCAGTTCAAGCTCAGACAGCTCTTAGAAGATGAGAACACGCAGCCTGGACAGTCGTCCCAGGCAAATGTTGTGACTAAGGATCAGATCGATGAGGGTGCAGCCTGAGTGGCCAATAGTCCAACGAGTCTCGGGAATTCAGAGGAAGAGGCTCGGGCAGCTTTGGAGGTGAGTGACTTCGTCCGTTAACATATACTCAGGATGACTCCTCTCACAAACAGAGGGTGGCGTGATGTGGTCAAGAGTGGACATGCTTTCTGCTTTGGAGCGTACGCCCGTGGCAATTTTACAGGAATACCAGAAGCAACAGGCAAACATCAGATGCTGGTCAAGTATCTAAACGCCTACCTGAGAGCGAGAGGGGCCAGTGAGGGATGGTCGTCAATTCAGACTAGCAAAGACCTCGAAGCACCGCCTCACAAGGATTGTCACAACGTAAAGAACAGCATGAACCAGCTGACAACGCGAAGCACCCGGACGGCGACATGATGTTCGGGGACCAGAGCGGCCGTGTCTTGGAAAATGCCGCAACAAGATTGCGATTTTCGATCCGAGTCAAGTCCATGCTAGGCTACTCTTCCATTTGAAGGGGGACGTTGATCCATCAGCGCGTACACGAGTAGAGGTGTTCTGAAGTTCAGCGGCCGTGAAAAGGATCAGCTTGCGGAATTGGGGTTCAACTTGGATCCCCCTTGTAGATCTCGTCCCGAATCTTGCCGGTACTGCTGTTCAGGAGTCCAGGAGGAGATGCCTCGCAGGAACCAAAGATGAACCGCGATGATGTGATGCACGAGTGCACGGGCAAGGACCGCTGGAGGATCGGACAGAACATGCATAAGTGCACGTGGCCCCCCGTCGGTACATGTATGAGCCCAAGATGGACGATTTCCCAGGTGATCTCAGTAGAATTGGATATGCTAGGGAAACGCATCGTTACTTCGAGGACGGTTCGAGTGATGTGGCACATGACGAATGGGGCATGGTTCCAGAAGCTAGTGGGTTAACGAATTTAGCGTTGACGGGTTTCAGCCTGTTCCGCACGCGGAGCGATAGCCCGCTGGAATTATCAGAGATGCCAGAGCTACCGTCACTTTTGTCGCCGAGAGGTTTGGCCCGGGGATTGAACAACAAGCTGGTAAGAGACCACGCAAGATGAACTATCACAAGTGTGAAGACCACGTCAAGGAGGGCATCAATGGAGCACGCGGGGACGAATGGGAGAAGTACAAAAAGTACAACGCGGCCATACCGATTCGAGGGCAGATGCTGCAGAAGTTGCTCAACGAAGGGCGCAAGCCAATCCCGAGTCAGTGGATTGACGTCGACAAACACGAGCATCAGAAGGGAAGCGAAGGGTACGAGCCAAAGTACCGCAGTCGACTTGTCGCCTGCGGTCACCTGGAGCACGTGGACAGGAATGAACTGCGTTGTGACAGCCCAACGGCAGATGCAGGGATTCATTGTCTCATTGCGAGTTGTGCAGCATCAAGACGGCTGAAGCTGATGTGCGCTGACATCACCAGCACGTATTTCTAGGCATCGCCGCTGGAAAGAGTGCTGTTGATGAGGCAGCCATCAGGTGGACTCCCAGGTGTTCCTGAAGATGCAATGTTGCTGTGCAGACTCCCCATGTACGGGACCATGGATTCGTGCGCGGATTCTACAACAGGTGTGTTCCGAGGCAAAGGCGGAAGGATTGTCGGTGAGCAAGATCGCCCCGGGCCTGTATTATCTGATCGGGTCGGACGGTTTGCCGGCCATTGTGCTTGCCACTCATGTGGATGACCTGTTATGGTGTGCCACGCCAGAAGGATCCGACACCATGGAGCGAATTCTCGCTAAGTTTGACGGTGGAAAAATTGAAGACACAGATTTCCGCTTTTTCGGACGCAGATTCAGGCAGGCAGCAGAATTCAGTGTGCGCATAGATGCGGAGGACAACGCGAGGCAGATTCGAAAGATCGTCATCCCGGCGAATCGTAAAACCACGGATCTCACGCCGCCGAGGCAGAGGTAACTAGCCTCAGGAGTGTGGCAGGATCCTTGTCATGGGTCGCCCAGTTTGCGAGGCCGGATCTGTGTTATCGTGTTAAGGGCGTGCGCAACGGCCACGGTTGCCGACCTGAAAGAGGCCAACCGTGTGGTGGAACTAGCGCAAGCAGATCAAGAAAGGGCATTGTATTACCCGGCTGGAGTGCTGGATTGGCACGACAGTTGTGTCGTGCCGTTCTCGGATGCGTCACTCGCTCAAGAGTCTGGATTTCGAAGCCAGCAGGGAAGACTGCAGTACCTGACGACAGAGAGCAAGTCAGACGAGAACAAGCGCATCGCCCATGTGAAAAGCTGCGGCTCGACAACCGTCAAGCGTGTTTGCAGGAGCACCTTAGCATCGGAGACCTACGCTATGCAGACAGCAGTCGAAAGTGGAGACAGACTCCGGGCAATCATTTGTGAGCTTCGCGGACAGCTGCCAAGCTTGAAGGGATGGCATGAAGAATCTCAGAAAAAGATGCGTCACCTGTGGGTTTCCGATTGCAGGAGTCTGAGCGATCATCTCAACAATCAGCAGGTCAACAAGGTAGCTGATAAACGATTAATGATCGAGCTCATGTCCATGAGACAACAATTGTGGGAAAATGAAATCGAGACACCCCAGCTTTACAGTCCTCATGGAGATAGGCTTCGTTGGACAGACACGGCGACTCAGGTGGCCGACGCATTGACACGTAAGAGCAAACCACCGCAATGGCCGGTGGCTCAAGATGTTCGAGGCCTTGGTAGAATCTGGTAGAAGCTCTTCGTGTAGTCCACTTCGGGGTTGCTACCAACTTTTGGGGATTAGGGTGTGGGTCCTTGGCAGCATCCTTTCTCTTGGGCTTTCTTCTTGCCTCCTGTGGGGCTCTTTTCCTTGGGTACCACTGGCTTTTGAGGGTGCCTGAGCCCACTGTCCTTCGGCCTTCCTTCCTGGATTCTCCTCCCGCTGTGCAGCGGCGCCTTCGTGGGTACTTGCATGGGTGATAGATTTCTCCTCAGAGATTCTCACCCTGTTTTTCTTCCGAAGAGCCTCCATCTCCTGCCACCTCTCAGCACTCATTTGAGCTGGTTGCATCGAGCTCAGCTGGTGATCCAGTTGACTGCCCACCCCTTGTTCGGCGCCCCGGCGACTCGCGGGTCCCGACCCGTGTGCAAAGCCTCCCTTGGATTTTGAAGGTGGAGAGCCCCGTAAGGTACCCCTTGCAGCAGGCCTTCGGGCCCGGGCAGTCTGCCTCTGTGTCGGTGACAGAGAGCCGAGAGCAAGTCCGCGCCTCTTTCCCGCCCATCTCCTCTGCTGCTCTAGCCTCGGTCGAGGTCTTGCAAGTGGAGGTGCCATCCGAGCCGCGTGCTTGGCTTGCAGGTCTCTGGGCTGGAGCTGTGCTTGCAGATCGGGTGTCCTATCCGGACCTCGCAGCTCGACTTGAGGAGCAGGTATTATATATTGTGCTGAGGGCTCCTGGCCTGGAGTCGCCCAAACTCTTCAGCAATTTCTCGACTTACCAGAGTTGCGTTCGCGGTCACACTGGTGACTGTGTGTCACACGGTTTTCCCTCGCAGGCCGAGTGCCGCATCTTCTGTGCAGCAGCTGGCTGCATCTGCCCCGACCTGCAGTGATGGAGCCATCCCAGCTGTGCGTAGTTAGAGGATGGGTCAGTGGATTGGAATCGTCCGGGGGGACTGCACTCGCCGAGGCCGTTGTTGGACCATTTGTTGTTTTAGAGGTGCATCCTGTTGCCCTTGCCTTGGTTGTGGACTTGAGCGACGCTGCTTTAGAAGGCTTGAGCCAGACGGATCTTCTTCTTTCCGAGTCCCTTTTTCCCAGGATCGCCCTGTTGTGTTCCCCCTCGCCTCGGAAGCTCTCAAGCAAGCAAGGCCGGTCTGCAAGGCGTCAGGTCTGGGTACCAGACGGCTGTTTCAGAGCCGCCTGCTGGAAAGGCACGCGGCGCGGGAAAAGCAAGAGGCCTACATTGGTGGCCCAAGGGCAAGCGGCATCAAAGGGCGGACCTTGCGGCCCTGCTGGGCCCCCCTCCGAGAACGAGGCAAGCCAAGGCCACTCTTACTGGCTACTGGCTGCTAGGAGGAGAGCTTCCTGTGCCGGAGGCGGGAGGGGGCACGCTGGCCAAGGCAATGCTCCTGCAAAGCAAGGCCATCTCGGCCCTCGTTTCCCAGATGGCTTTAGGTTCCGACCCTCTTGCAGTCCAGCATGACGAGCCTGTCCACCCGAGGCACCTCAGCAAGGCAGAAGTTTAGGCAGAGCAGTCGGCCCTCCTCAGGATGGCTCCCTAACAAACATTTCATTTGAAGCATAGTCGGTATTGTAGCCCAATATCGCATGTCTCACCACTGTGCATCCATAGGTCAAACGGAGGCTCAAGACAGCGGACGTAGCGGGAAAGGTGAAGTGCGTCCGACCTGTGGTTTAAAGAGAAGTGTTGGTAAAAGGTTTTAAACTTTCATGGTAGCGGAGCTGTTGGCAAAGGCCAGCAGCTGAAGAAGCAAAGATCCAGGGAAGCCAGCAAAGGCTGGAGAAG
>BGNK01002341.1:40058-105295 GCA_003297005.1 Symbiodinium sp. clade A Y106 | reverse complement strand
GCATGCATGCCTATTGCATGCTTCGTTCATTCACCTCAGGAACGAACCCCCTCACTGTTTAAGACCTTGTAGCCAGGCCCTATTTGTGGGTGACTGCCTGCATCCTTCCCAGGACCTTGTCCAACACCTTGTAAAGCCATGGACTCGCGGCACTGGTTGCGGCATTGCACTGCTGATGAACCACCAAAAGCCGTGCTACGCGGTAGCATAGTTACTTGGAGGGTCGGGGGACTTAGTAAGTAGGTAGTAAGTAGACTTATAAGTACCCTAAAAGGGACCCTAATTGGGGTTATGGTACTTATAAGTCCTGAAAATAACCAGTTGTAGCAACCACGACGCTGGTGGATTGGTCGCTGCGTGGCCATCTTGCTCAATGCCTCGTAGAAGTCTCGTAGTTATGCGCAGCTTTAAATTCCTAAGACCCTAAACCCTAAACCAACCTAAAGCCAAGCTGCCAGTTGACCAGAGGTCGTGCAAAGTTGATGATCTCCCACACCTGGGCAGCATCTTGACTGCAATCCTGCCCGGTATCTGAGCCTCTATGCAGCGCCGAGTGGCATAGGGTTTAAGATCGACGGCACGGCACTGTTCAGGCTTGAATAATACCAACATTATTCCTTAGGGCTCCTAAAATCATACTTGATTTTACTCTCAACAACCCTATTCTAAATATTAAGGCCACTATATACCTGCCCAGACTCAGAACACAATTCTGTCCTTGTCCACAGTGCTGGACAGGCCCTGGCCAGACTTGCCAGAAATCAGAACGATTGTAGCTGGGTCTTCAACTTTGCCAATTAGAAACGAGACGCGCGCAAAATGCAGTGGCACCATGTCCACCTCCCAGCCGTGCAGACCGGAGTGCTAGAAGAGATGACATCAGAAAGCCAGAGAGTACAGTGAGAACATCTTATAACCGACCGTTTGTGTGTGTTTCCTTTCGCATTGAATATCCTTTCGCCGTCCGTCAATGCAACTCAAAAACCAGTCGGACGATCAAGCCGTACTGCGCACGTCGACGAGAACACGCCCACGGGTTCGAAGTTTCTGAAGAAACCCGGGATGCTTTCCCGATCGATGATTTTGGCGGTTCAAGCGCCTCTTCCTGTTGGTTAATGAATGTAGGGGCCTTAGTAATTAGAATAGCTTTTGGGGGTTCCTTATTATAATCATTGTATAATATACCCCCAAATCCTATTCTAATTATTAAGGCCCCTACATTAGCTCTTGTTCTTATGTGAGTTGGGCTGCACATTCCCTGTTGACCGGACACAAGGAGGACATGGACGAGTGTGAGGAAGCCATTGTCGACTAATGCCTGGAAGAGACTTCTGGGCTCTCCACCAGTGTTTGGTTCTGTGGATTTGCCCAATACCAAGCAGGAGATGAACCTAAAGCCCTAAACCCTATAGACCAAACCCTGTCCAAACTCTAAACCCGAAGCCCTGAAGCCCGATGCAAAGCTGAAGATGACCCTAAACCCTAAAAGCCTAAAGCCCGGTATCAGGAGATGAGCCTGACGATGTGGGGCCGAGCATAAGTCACTTAGCAGCTGAGTGGCAAACTTTAACCTTTCGAAGAGTATATATATATATATATATACTCCTACCATTTAGCCTTGTTCGGGCTGTGATGGGGTTTATTTACTCCTACCATAGTTGAAAGGTTTAACTTCTTGGGCTGGAGAACTCAGCCGCTCAGGTGAACAACTCGAGCTGGATCCGTTCGGATCTGTGATTCGGCACACGACTCCGGCTCTTGGCATGGTGGTGGTTCACACATCATCTGCCGGAGTCTATGAGCGTCTCTGGTGTCCTTGTAGCATTTATCGCAGATTTATCGCTATTGTTTCAGATTGATGACTCTAGCACCTTTGGAGTAGCATCCCCTATATTGAGCGTACTGAAACGGAGTTTGCAAGACGAGTGTATTACAGAGCAGCCAAGGTGTGTATATGAAATTGCAGAAGCCACGCGCCTCGAATCCAAAGCTGCTTTATTGCATTTGTTTGCTTCTCATAGTTTGTGTGAAAGCCGTCCTGGCGACATGACTCCACCACAAGCTTCCGACAAGAGTTCTGGTCGTCACCCGAAATGAGGTTGGCTTCGCCTTCTCTGAGCGTTACCTGAATCAGCGCCACACATCTCTAGTGGAGCTGCTAAAAGCCCGTACTGACAGTGCCGTGTGCAGCAATCCTGCAGATACCGACATGATCCGGTCACGCATTCACGACTTGGGAGGCTGCACGGTGTGGATTCATAGCATTTCATGTTCTGTTTCGCTTACAGTACTTTTGAAATCTTATTGGTAACAGTCAGCGGCAACATCGGAGCCTGTATAATTGCCATAATTACTATGTAATCCTTACTATAAGTATAGTACAATATACTCGCAAAGCCCTGTTCTATTCTAATTATATGTCAACTTCTCTTAAACCCCAAATGGTAACCCTTTACTTGAAACCGTTAAAGGAACCCTACTCTAATCATGAAGGCCCTTGTGTTAACAGGCTTCCGTGCCCTGGACTGGAAGATCTTCTCCTTTCGCCTGCAATCCCTGCGGGCTGTGCTGGCTAAGAAGGCGGCTGGTTGCTAGCATTGCTGGCAGTGTCTAATAGGCTATACCAGACTACATTATGATTATATTACAGTATCTTTAGTTGTGCCTAGTATTAATTAGGAGGCAAGGATGTTGAGTTGAAAGCCACATGGCAAAAACGGAGTGGAGTCTTTGCATGCTAGACACTGGCTGCAAGGCGCTGCAGTGTCAGAGTTTGAAAGAATCGATCACGTTGCTGAACTCTACTGCCCTGGCCGCTGCGTCGCGGATACCGTGCGCACTGCTGCCAGCATGCGTGACTCATCTTTACATGGTCCACGCATATGACAGTCTGCTCGCACCCTCCCCCCCAACCCAATCCCATCCACTCCAACCCAACGCACCACCCACCCCGCTTCGCCGCCACGCCACGCAACATGCCGTCAGGGTCATGATTCATGTGTGGATCTTGCATGTATACAGTTGGATGTGCGACTCTGTGCAAGCCAGATTTTGTTCGTTCAATGGTTTCCCTTCGTCCAGAATTGTGCGCCCTGCTTCAGGATCCCAACTGGCAGGACATGCTGTCAGAAGAGCTGCAACGTGCTGAAGAGGAGCTGAACAACTGGTCTCTGTTCGGACGTGCGAAGATTCCCGGCCCGTCCTGCTCCGAAGTTTCCGGGCGGGTACCGAGTTCCTAGGAATCCACGGCAGAGCTTGGCAAGGCCTACTCCCTAAAACTCTAAAGCCATTGAACTGAGCCGTTGAACTGAGGAGTGAGAAGCCTTTAGATTCTCACACACGAAGTCGCATGATGTTTCTCGTGGCCATGGGCAGCATCACAGTGGCTGGGACCGCACGCAGACTTTCAAGTGTACACTCAGTTCAGCGTCATGTCAGCTGCAGGGACAGCCAGAGCTTGACACCAAGGCCATGAAGTAGCAGTTGGTCAAACTGCACGACTGCCGCTGAGGTTGGCCTGGTCGTCTGTGGTGGTGTGGCTGTCGCATCATTGATACCAAGCGAGACAACGGAGGAGGGTGAAAGAGTAGTAGCAGCAGCGTGGCAGTGGCCGTCTGACATTATAAGGCGAATGGCTGACTGCGGATTGAACTGTCGTCAGGACTACTGGCCTGAGCCAGACGGACTTCTGCCTCACATTTGATGAAGACTGTTGCCTGCTACATGTTAACTTCGAACCCTGTGTTTGATCGTGACTTTGAGTGTGTCAGGACCCACCACCACCACCACATGTGGATTTGGCAAATCTGGTTGCGTCTGGCCTCCACCGCCGCCGTCTCCGCCGCAGCCGGAGGATGATTCCCCTGCACCGGCGCCTGCACCGCCTGCCCCGGCCCCGCCGGTGCATGGTTGGCCTGCACCGCCCGCCCCGGTGCCAGCACCGGATGACCGCCGCCGATATTTTTCACCCACACCTTCACCGCNCCGCCTGCACCGGCACCGCCGGTGCATGGTTGGCCTGCACCGCCCGCCCCGGGGCCAGCACCGGATGACCGCCGCCGATATTTTTCACCCACACCTTCACCGCCTCCACCCGCATCCGGGGGCCCGCCGGAGGATAATTGGCCTGCACCTGCACCTGCACCGGCGCCTGCACTTGCACCGGATCACCGCCGACGCCGGAGGTCTGCACCTGCACCAGCGCCGCCGGAGGATAATTGGCCTGCACCAGCGCCGGCGCCGCCACCACTGCCAGTAACGACACCCGTAGGGCAGCCAGAGCCGCTGGGTGGAACGCCAGAGGCTCAAGCAGCCGCTTGCATGGAGAACTTGAGAGTCCTTGTTCGTGTCGCTGGCAGTACTCAGGAGTCCCAGGATGGCTGCCTGGCAAAACCAGTGATAATTACTTTGCTTGCCACATACCAGCACCTATAACCCTAAACCCTAAACCCTAGCAAACCTGATGAAATTTGCTGTGTTGCAAGGTCACGCCATTGCTCGTGACGTTGGTCAGCCTGTCATGGCCTTGGAGACTCGAACCCTGCTTGGAGGTTCATGGGTAGTTATAAGTGGGGTTATAAGTAGGATTACTATAAGTGTAGCAAGTATAACCCATGTTAGGGGACTTACAACGCCACTTATAACTACGAATTACTAGTACCCATGAACCTCCAAGAGTGGTCAGAAGGGACGTCTCATGCCAGCGACAGCTAATGAGCTTGAGGTTATTCCTGGGTGGCGTTTGCTTGCTGCTGGTCTGTGTGCTTGCGATGCGGCGTTGTAGAGCTCCACGCAAAGCGCAAGAAAACAGTTTGGAGAGGACCGAATCAACCTTGGCGGAAGCACCGGCATGCCCCCTTGCACGGCGCAAGCCTTTGCTGCCACAACTTGTCGTTGCTGGATAGGAGCCAACTAGACTGGGCAGAGAAGCTCAAACTCGCGAAGGAGGCAAGTCAGAATTTCACATTGCTTTTGCTTGGAGGGCTCCGGAAGATTGGCAGGCTGGGAGGGGTGCCCGCTGTCTCGCCACTCTCACTCCATGCAGGTGTGCTTGTGCGACGATGCAATGCCAAGCAGGGGGGTGTCACTATGACAGGGCCTGGGCAACTACCTAGCCATCAGCCAGGGGGGCCAGAAGAAGCCTTCCCTGAACAATGGTGGTTTGGCGAATTGAAGCACGAAGCCCGATAGAGGCATGTTATTCTCCCATCCTCGTACAGTGTGTATAGATCGGAAGAGGAGGGACTTTTGACAAGGGCTGGCAGACCTTGGCCCAACAGGGAGAAGGACTCCGTGATGTACAGCGTTCTCATGCAGTTTTGTTATAGGCTCCGGCTTAGCCGCATTTTAAGCATGAACTTTTCCGTGTGGCGATAATGCGTGAAGTTGGACGTTTTGCATGCTTTGCAACATTGCACATCAAGCATCAACGTGTAAGCCCTTGCCCCGGTACTGTGTGCAGTGATACGGCGCATTGCAGACTTCCAACACTCGCGAACATTAAAGCCTGTGCGTAGCCAAAAGCTATTGTGGGCAGGCCGGTGCGTGACCTTACTCAAAAAGGAGCATGTGCGGCAGGTCGACGGGAAGGCGCAGATCTTGAACAAGTCTCATGCAAAGCAGAGGCTCCGAAGCAATTCTGGCATCGTAAAACATAGTTGGCATCTACTGGAGTTAGTGGAGTAAACAAAATATAGTAGTTCAAAGTGCACGCGCATCTTCTAGGCTGGGACGATTTAGGCCGATGGCAAAAGCACAGCACAGCTGATGGCAAATATCCTATATACGCATGCACTGCCGGCAACGACAAGGCATCCGCTTCAATCTTGTTCTTGGGACTCATATTGTGTAGTGTAGTGCGAAACTTGCAAATATTTCGAGGATGTAGTAGGCCCTATCTCAGGATACTTATTTAACATGACATTGATAGTCCGATAATGGGGATTAGTCCACCTATTTCGCCGGTGCTTTGCTGTTGGTCAGTTACGGGGTTGCGATGCCCCGTCGATATTGCTCTTCAGCAGCTGCAGAATAATCTGCTGCGTCTGGATTGTAACTAAGAGTTGGGTTGAATTGAGGGTCGTTATACATAGGGCGATCATCTACAAACGATTTTCAATCCACCGTTAATCCACCAATCAGATATAAGATTTTCACAATGTAATTTATATATTCATGAGTTTCCCAATATTTTTGTTTATTAATTCTGTGATATTTTCGATATCAACTAAATACGTATATTATTCCGAAATCAATTAAGCATATAAATTCTGTAGTTTTGATCCTGATATATTTTTAACAGAATATGGAAAATATTTCATTTTATTAATATATATATATATATATAATTTTAGATAATTCGTAAATTCTCTCATAAAACGGTGTCGTGCTGGTTGCGTTCTTGATTCTGTGCGCACTCTGCTCGTGTGCTGTTGCGTGCGTGATTCTGTGCGTAGCTTGCTCCCTTGTAAGTTGGTCCTTTTCGTCGTTTGTTCGTGAAAGCCTCTTGCATGATTGTCCCGCGTGATTAAAATCTGGAAGTTTGGATGTCGCGACGCTTCTCTCTCGGCACTAAAATCTCGAGATTTTAGTTAATATCTTCGAAATTTTGATAGCTTTAGGGGGATATTCTCGTGGTAAAAAAAATTCTACAGATTTTTGGCGGCGGCTCTAGTGCTGTGCTTGCTGCATGAAATTAAGTATTAGGGTTCGTATCTGGGAGCGTGTTTGGGTTGGGGTTCGCATCTGGGTTCGTGTCCGGGTTCGTGTTTGGTTCGTGTCCGGTTCATGTCCGGGGTTCGTGTCCGGGTTCGTTTTTGGGCTCGTGTCTGGGTTCGTGTCCGGGTTCGGGTCTGGTTCGTGTTTGGTTCGCGTTTGGGTTCGTGTTTATTTCGTGTCTGGGCTCGGAATTGGCTCCGAATTTGTTTCATATTTATTTTATATTTGGGTCGTGCTTGATATAATTGAATATGATATATTTATATCTTATATTAAATATCTCGATTCGAAAATATTACGAAATTTAGTGTAACTAATTTTTGATTTGAATTATATTAATAGTGATATCGTATTTTTTGATATCGTAATTAAATTACTCTCTCTCCGTCTTTCTCGAATTCTAAATTATGAATCTTTTTTATTTATTTTATATTACACTCGTACGAAATATTGGGTTTACGAGGAATTTCGAGAATATAGTCTAGAAGTTAATATATATAATATTATTGTTCTTATTTTTTATGAATAAACGAACTATCGACTATATCGATACGAAAAATATATCGAATATAGGATATACTATAAAGATTATTTTCGAATGATATTTTCTTCTTCTCTTCTACGTATGCACGAAATATCGGTTAAATCGATACGAAAGTTATTTGGAATGATGATATATCGGTCTTCGTATATTGAAGATAAAGAATTCGACGATTCTTGTGGATTTGTAGATTTCTATTAGTTTCGGCGTCTCTAATAGTAAATTGGGGCTTGATTTTTTTTTTCTAATTTTTTTTTAGGCGGGCGGATCTCGACATTCGCCCTATTTCAACGGCTCCGATAACTAGAAATATGGAAATTCGAAGATTTATTATTTGATGGTTATTGGAAAAGGAAGCGTTCTCGGTAAATTCGACGATTTTCGTGATTTATAGGTTACCCTCCACCAATATCGGTGTCTCTTATGGAAAATTGGGACTCGATTTTCTTTGACTAATTTCTGTTTATTAAATTATATCATTTATATTAGGGCGCGGGTTCATTCATGTGTAATCGTTAAATATACTGATATTCTAAGAAGGCCGCGGGTGGATTTCGAGGATTCTTTTTATTTCAATAGCCAGAAATATGGAAAATCCAAGATTTTTCAAGGATGGATATCAGAAAAATGAGCATTCCCAGGCAAATTCGATAATATTCGTGGATTTATGGGTCTCCACCAATTTCGGCGTCTCTAATGGAAAATTGGGGATTGAATTTCTTTTATTAAATTCTGCGTATAAAATGAATCATCTATATTAGGCCGCGGGTGTATCTCGGCGTTCTCTCCCATTTCAAAGGTTCCGATGGCCAGAAATATTCAAAATCCAAGGTTATTCAAAGATAATTGTTAGAAAAAAGGAAAAATTGGCATTCACCGGATAATTCGATAATTTTCGGATTTACGGGTCTCCACCAATTCCGGTATCTCCAAGGGAAAATTGGGATTTGATTTTCTATTATAAATTTTATTTACAAAATATGTTATTTATACTGGGCCGCGGGAGGATCTCGGGATTAGCCAGAATCACAAAAAATCCAAGATTTTTCAAGGATAGCTACTGGAAAGATTTTCATCGATTTATGGATCTCTATCAATTTCGGTGTCTGTTGCCAACTTCTGCATATAAAAGGTGCCATTTACATTTGGTTGCGGGTGGATCTCTGGGTTCTTTCTTCTTCTTCTTTTTGGTGGTGGTGGTGTTAAGAGAGAAGAGAGAGGAAAGAAGAGAGAAGAGAAATAAGAGAGAGAGAGAGAGAGGGAGAGAGGGAAGGAGGGAGGAGAGAAGAGAAGAGAGAAGAGGATTCATCGATTGGGACCAGAAATTATTATTATTGATGTTGATATTATTGTTGTTCTTCTATCTCTTCTTGTTGGTGGTGGCGATAATGGTGGTATTGTTGCTGTTGTTCTTAGAGAGAGAGGATCAGAGAGAGAGAGAGAGAGAGAAAGAGAGAAGAAAAGAGAAGAAGAAAGAGATAGAAAGAGAGAGAGAGAGAGGCAGAGAGAAAGAGAGGCAGAAAGAGAGAGAAGCAGGGAGGCAGGGAAAAGAGAAGATAGAAGAGATAAGAGAAGAGAACGAAGAGAGAAGAGAAAAGAGAGAAGAGAATAGAGAGAAGAGATTAAGATAGGATAAAGATAGATAAATTTTGAGTATGGGAGGGCGAGGAAAAAATAGAAGAGATGTTATATCGATTGCATAGATTCTATATCGAGTCTTTAGATTTCGAATCGAAAAAGATTTGGATGATTATGGCGGAGTAGGTAGGATAGGGGTAGGCAGGGAACGAATAGGAACACGTAAGATATGCAAGATAAAACAGAGCGGGTGGGTAGATAGGGCGGCAAGAGTAGGAGGGTAAAAATAACTTATAGATCTCGAAGATCTCGTATAATAATCGTAGAACCCAGATTCGCACAAATTCTCCCGTGGACCCCGAAAGATATACAAACGATCGTGGCGACAAAATGATACTAGTAAGAGCCGGTAGAAAGAAAGATTAATAATAATAATAGCAATATAAGATATTAATAATTAATCTTATCTCGTATTTCATAATCTTTCTTTTTTTTTTTTATTTGAAACTAACTTATAGACCCCGCACGCGTATCTCAATACTAAATAAATGTATTCGCCCAACTAATTTTCGTTCCCCCGACCCTACCCTAGAAATTTTAATAATTATTATTATAAATAAAATTAGAGATATTCTTTTATTCAAAAATTGCGGAATATTATATCTCTCAAATTATTTTTTAATAAATATTTCAATTTATCGGAATTATAAAATTATATATATATATATATTTATTTAACAAAAAATTAAGAAAATTATTTGAATTTTAGATAAAATGAAAATTTATCAAATCTCACTAAATGGCATAATATAATACTTCTTATAAATATATAGATAGAAGACTATCGACAGAATACTCCATATATCTTAATAATAAACCTAAATTAATATAATAATATTATCAACCTATAGCTTCATGATCTAATTTTTACGATCTTATTATATATATATATATTATATCTATTCAACCGAACCAATTTATGATAATTCATTCGATGATTTTTCAATCTGACGTATTTGTATTTTTTTTATTATCAAATTCTTCTCCAATATATTTAATTTTCGAAATGAGATCATTATCTTTTCTATTTATATCATATATGTGAACAATTCCATTTTAAGAAGTGAAATAATATCATATAATATCATTATCAAAAATTATTATTAATCAACAAATTAATTTTTCCAGAAAATATCTTCGATATATTGAATGAATAATAATAGATTATAATAAGATATTATCAATTCGAACTTCTTGTTTTCTTTTATAAAAAATGCCATCTGTATATACACATGTATATTTACAAAAGATTTCCCAGTCATATATCTATATTAGTTAAAACTATCGAGTATCTGGATAGTTAATTCAATAACATACATTGAAATCGAATATAGTGCCAGCAGAAACAATGGCTCCGAAGCTGATCTAAGACCAGACATGCCCGAAACATGCAGGCCGATTTATATTTGCTTGTGTAGCTCACCCGCTCTCCTAAATACTGGGCCATTAACTTTGCCCTACACCCTAAACCCTACACCCTAAAAACCTTGAAGATTAACCCCAAAGTTAAAGCCGCCGTTTCTCACGCATGCTGGCGGATGCCGAATGGAGCTGTCGAGCTCGCGGGCTTTTCTGCGTTTTTGGTAAACTCTGGGACTCGGTTCAGTGGGGCTATGCATGCGTTGTTACAGGTTGTTGTATTCTCTTGGGCGTTGTATGATCTCTGATCTCTGATCTCTCCCAGACCTCCGTACGCACTCCGAAGGAGTTGCCTATAGGATACATCGTGCAATGAATTCCGGGCAAAGTTGGCGAACAGTGAGATGCGGAGCAACAACCTCAACTGCATCACCTGAACGGTGTAGTTGAGGATCCGCACCAACTGGCAACTGGTTTATTCTCTGAGTGCTGTTGACCTAGCTGTTCCGCACCTCAAGAAACCTCGCAGAGAAGTTGGCTGGGTTTCCGTAACGTCTGTAAGACTTATAGCCGGAACCACTAATTACATGAACTCTTAAACCCTAAACCCGCCCCTTTCTCAAACCTCAAAGGTTAAGCTTCCAGACAGAAACCCACACGAGAGCAAGCATGCTTGCTATGTTGTGGAACCGAATTGGCTTGCAAGGTGGAGTTGGAAAGGCCGCAGCTGCAAGGCCAGTCTAGGCAGGTCAGGGTTCAGGGTTTGGTTAAGCCCTGATCCCTGAACCCTCAATGGTAGGTGAAGAGAGGCTACAAGTAAGTAAGTTTGGTGTCCACATTGTAACCTCTTGGTTTCTCCTGTTCGTAAACACAACTAGGCCCTGAACCCTTAACAACAAAAATAACCCTCTTGAGCCCTACATCCTAAATGGACCCTAAACCCAACCCCCTAAACCCCTAAACCCTAAACCGGCGCCTCTAGCAACGACATTGGAGGCTCTACAAAGCGACCCTCTGAGAGCTCAGTAGGATGAACGTCTGCGATCAAGGACATGACGATGGTAGCGGCCGACCTGTATTCCGTAAAACCGCCAGCAAGTTTATGGGGCTCACGGGTTGATAGATTAATGGGGTATATAGAAATTGTTAAGGGTTTGGGTGCCAAAAACGTTTTGACCGAAAGTTTTGACCGAAACGTTTTGGCTGGGGCTGTTGCAATTGACGGTTTAGGGCGCTCTTCGGAAGCAATGACAAGCAATTTCTATTTATTTCTTTCTTGAGGGTTTAGGGTTTAGGGATATAGGGTTTGGGGCTTAGGGTTTAGGGATATAGGGTTTGCATTTCTGCAGAAAGAACATCTGCAAAACTCTCTGGACCTTTCAAAGTGTTGAGAGAGGACAGCACTAAACCCAAAGCCTTAAAGCGTCAGAGACGGTAACCCGAGACCTCCTCCACCCCTGTCTCAGAAAACCCACTGCAAACCCTACGAAATACGAAACCCAAACAAGAAACGACATCCAAAAACCCTACCCTAACCCGTAAACCGCTAAACCGAAAATCCCTAAGCACCATCCCCTAAACTGCAACACCCCACGGTCCTTTAAATCCAAGACCCTGCATCCCACCCCAAAACCCCCTAAACCCCGTAACCCAAAATCACAAATCCTAAACCCTACAGATCACAGACCTAACCCAGAAAACCCTAAACTGGATGGAGAAACCTAAACCCCAAACTCCAAACCCTGAAACCCTAAACCCGTTGAGCCCTAAACCCTTAAACCACGAAACAACCTTAAACCACTAAACCAAAGGGGGGGGGAAGCCTAAACCCCAGACTCTAAAACCTTAAACCCGTTAAACCCTAAACCACTAAGATAGGGGCCTTAATAATTAGAATAGGGTTTCTGGGTACCTTATACTATAACCATATTAAGGAACCTCCACAATAGTAGAGGAAATTATTAAGGCCCCTATACTAAACCCTTATAATACGCCTTATAGTAATCCTTAGAGACTCCCCTTTTTTTGCGAAACCCTTTAAAGGAACCCCGATGATAAAACGGGCCCTAGATCAGACACTAAACCTCTCCACCCCAAAGGTCGCCCGTTTGCACCTTCAGGCCTCGACCCGTCTTCATCCAGCCCTTTCCTGGCTGTAGCAAGAGGGGTTTAGGGTTTAGGGTTAGGCTTTATAGAAATTGTTAAGGCTTAGGGTGCCAATAACGTTTTGACCGAAAGTTTTGAGCGACAGCTTTGACCGAAAGCGTTTTGAGCAGGTTTCCTTTTTGAACTTGATTTCGGAGTAGATGGGCCGGGCTGGGACTGAGCTGGGCTGGATGGCCGGGGCGGTCGGGGCTGGGCTCGGTTGGGCTCGTATAAAAGGTATATACAAGGTCGTATTTGTTTTCCGCTAGCGGTTTTTTTGATACGATTAACTCCACGCACGAGTCGACACCGGGTCTAAACTTCCAACCCTAAACCTTTTTCGTAGTTGTTTTCGTTTTATTCGCTGTGCACACTTCACGCACGAATCGTCTTGAACCCTAAACCCTAACCCCTATTCGCATTTGTTCTTCGTGTTAGTCTTCCTCGTAAACATAAGACGGTCAACATATTTGGCCGGGAGGGGGCGGAGCTGGGCTCGGCTGGGATATGAGCAACTCCACGCACGAGTCGTCTTGAACCCTAAACCCTAAACCCTTTTCGATTTGTGCTTCGGTGTTTTTGTATATGAGAAACATATACAAGGTCGCTTTTTTCGGCATTAAATTCAACATCACATTCGCAGTCTAAACCCTAAACCCTATCCACATTTGTTCGAACAGTCAACCTACTTTTCGGCGGGATTACTTCAACGCAGGAGTCGTCTTGAACCCTAAGCCCTAAACCCTTTTGTATGAAAGAACATACATGACGTCGTCGTTCTCGTCGATTGTGCATTTCCATGTGGTATAATCAACATCACATGCATAGCCTTAAACCCTAGAACCCTAAAGCCTCTTCGCATTTGTTCTTCCCGCTAATTCCGCCAGCAAGCATAAGACAGTCAGCCTACTGTTCGCTAGGCGCGTTTTTTATGTACATGATTAATGATTAACTCCATGCCCGAGTCGTCTTGAACCCTAAACCCTTTTCGATTTATGCTTCTGTATTTTAATTGTAGATTTAGGATCACATGTGCAGTCTAAACCTGTCTAAACCTTTCAACTCTAAACCCTATTCGCATTTGTTCTTCGTGTTAGTTTCCCTCCGGCATTTTATTTGTACATTCAACATCACACGTGCAGTCTAAGCCCTAAACTCAAAACCCTCTTCGCATTTGTTCTTCGTGTTTGTTTCCCTCCTCATTGTATTTATACATTCGAGATCACACGTGCAGTCTAAACCTTAAACCCAAAACCCTAGTCGCATCCGCTACAAAACAAAAGAAAAGTGCCATTGTTTCGGTTGACGCGGCTGTTATAAGATTATAATTACACTAACTCCCCGCACGAGTCGTTTTGAATCCCAAACCCTAAACCCTTTTCGATTTATGCTTCGGTATTTTAATTGTACATTCAACATCACACGTGCAGTCTAAGCCCTAAACCCTATTCGCATTTGTTCTTCGTATTAGTTTCCCTCGCAAACATAAGACAGTCCTTTTTGGTGGATGGTTTCGTTTTATTGGCTGTGCAAGACATAAGAACAGTCAGCCTATTTTTCGGTAGGCGCGTTTTTTTATGTATACGGTTAACTCCACGCACGAGTCGTTTTGAATCCTAAACCCTAAACCCTTTTCGATTTATGTTTCGGTGTTTTATTTGTACATTCAACATCACACGTGCAATCTAAACCCTAAACCCAAACCCCTGTTCGCATTCGTTCTTCGTGTTAGTTTCCCTCGTAAACATGAGACAGTCAACTTATTTTTCGGCAGGCGCGTTTTTTGATGCGTGTGATTAACTCCACGCACGATTCGTCTTGAACCCTGTAAACCCTAAACCTTTTTAGCAGATTCATTGCAGCAACCTCCAAATCCCTCCGGTATATCATTTGTACATTCAACATCACACGTGCAGTCTAAACCTTAAACCCTTAGCCCAATTCGCCTCCGCTACAAAACATAAGAGCAGTGACATGTTTTCGGTTGACGCGGATTTACGAGCACTCTAAACCCTAAACCCTATTCGCATTTGTTCTTCGTGTCAGTTTCCTTGTAAACATAAGACAGTCAACTTATTTGGCCGGCCAGGTCACAAGCAGCTCAGCCCGCCCAATCCAGCCCAGCCCAGCCCAGCCCCACCCTCCAGCCCAGCTCAGTCCCAGCCCCCACTGCCAGAGCCCAATTCCCGGCCCACCAACTCCAAAACCAAGTTTGGAAAGAAAACCTGCTTTTCGGTCAAAACGTTGTTGGCACCCAAACCCTTAAGATTTCTATATACTCGACAAAGGGTGTCCTAGGAATTCAGGGTTCCAGGACCCTGAACCCAAACCCAAACCTAAACCTGGCCCGTTCCCCCGAGTGTTGTGGTTGTTTCGAGATTGCAAACTTTACTCTCTCGGCATTTCTGGCATCGGAATTAAAGTGAACTGGCCTACTTGAAGGTTCACGGGAACAGTTACAGCTAGGGTAATGAGCACCCCGAAACAAATACTGCAATTGTGAGTCAGTATGCCTTACACACCCAAAACCTTAAACCCTAAAATTAACCCCAAACCTAAACCCTAAACACTACCTAGACCCCCCAACTACCCTCTAATACACCCTAACACCGCCCTACTAAGGACCATAAGGGCTCTATTAAGGGGCACTTGGGGGGTGCTGGTAAACCCCCAACCCCTGTTTGCTCAGGTCAGGGACTTTCAGTCTTCCGCTTGACATCAACCGGGAATTGCTTTAGTGTAGATATGAGCCATATTAGGGCACTTATAACCCCACTTGTTACTACCCCTAAACCCTAAACTCTTTAATTCTACATCCTAAACCCTTAAAGCCCCACTCATCACTTGGAGGGTCGGGGGGCTTAGTAACTGGGTATTTTAGGGACTTATAAGTACCACAACCCCAATTAGGGGTCCCTTTTAGGGTACTTATAAGTCTACTTACTACCTACTTACTAAGTCNGGGCTTAGTAACTGGGTATTTTAGGGACTTATAAGTACCACAACCCCAATTAGGGGTCCCTTTTAGGGTACTTATAAGTCTACTTACTACCTACTTACTAAGTCCCCCGACCCTCCAAGTAAGGGTCTTAATAATTTGAAAAGGGGTCCTTTAAGGGTTCCGTACTGGATCTATAATAAGGGTCTATGATATAGGGGCCTTAGTAATTCGAATAGGGCTTTGGGGTATAGCATACTATAACTATAATAAGGAGCTCCCAAAATAGTATAATAGGTAACTATTTAGGCCTCTATACTACCTTGCAAGATTTCTCGGTTGAAGGCCCCGGAAGTCCGGTGGGTTTTGGCTACGGAGTAAAACACGAATCCTTGTCATGGCTCCCATCTGCGTTGATAGGCAGCCCAAATCCGCAAAGTGAGAAGGACCCCTCAGAATTTACCAAGCCTAAGCCGCAGGGCCTTAGGGTTCGGCGAGTTTAAGGTTCAGAGGGCAGTCGACTTCACACACACGCACGCACGCACGCACGCACGCACGCACGCACGCACGCACGCACCCACACACACACACACACACACACACGCCCTATATCAAGAAAAGCCAATTTGACGCTGGAACCCCTGCGTAACTCAGTGGAACATCCCACAAATCCTCGAAATTTCAGACTTCCGAGAACTCTGTGGCATCATCGCAGATCAAGCTGACGGATGCATGATGTGCAACGTGTGAGAGTGAAAGCCCCTACTCCTTCATCTAGGCCCGGCCCCCGAAACATTGCTGGCTTGATTTGGGGGTTAGGCTGCCCTCATTGAGGTCTGGAGGCGAAGAGTTTAGAGTGTTCGGGTTCATGCTCGTTCGGGTGCAACGTGTGCGGGGGTGTAACGTAGGCCTTAGTAATTAGAATAGGGTTTGGGGGTATATTATACTATAGTTTTTTTCTAAGGAACCCCCACAACAGTGTTGGTCATGATTTAAGCCCCCGCGGCCCCTAAAATTAGGGTTTGGGGCTTCAGACCTGAGATCTTGAGAATTGCGGGTTTTCGAGCTTTGCGTTTGGAAGGTCCGGACATCACTTTCCTAAACCATAACGTATGGGAACCCGTAGAGGAGCCCTTACAAAGTTACAGGGGCCTCTTGAAATAGGGATCGCTTAAAACAAGGCCTCACACATCTTCCCAGCACAAAGCATCATGAGGTTGAAATGAGGCGCGGATGTCGACGGCAAGCCGGAAGACGACGCCCTCTACCTTCGCTCCAAGACTAGAGTCTTGAGTGGCATAGGCCACTCTAATTAGAGTAAAGACTAGAACGTATAATAATTGAATAGCATTCTACTAATTGTTTAGGCTTCCACATTGTTTTTTTCGGGGAGTTCGGCTTATAGGGTTTGAGTGCTTTAGAATCTAATGTTTGAGGGTTTAGATTGTTGATGCCCTAAACTAAAGCTACTCTCAAACCTTTGACAGGCGCTGGGCAGGCACAGGCTGGATTATCGCAGAATAATAAAGAGTTGAAAATAAGTTGAAAAGATGTGGATTTCAGATTTCCGAAAAGTTGACGATGGCACAAGAACTTTTTTCAATAAACATGAAAAATGTCGAGCAGAAAGTTGAGCTCAGGGAACCTGGGTGCAGGAGCAGCCAAGCAAAAAAGTTGACACACCAATTAAATCACAAAAAAAAACTGATGGAGGCGGGAAGGGGAGGGGGGAGTGAGAGGAGGAGAGGAGGGGGAGGATGCGGGAAGGGGATGGAAAGGGACATCCAGCTTTTCCCTAAGCCCCCCCTCCCTCCATCGATTTTTTCAACTATGTCGGCAACTTTTTCAACTACTTCGACAACTATCCCCAAAACTTTTCCGAAATCCACAGATCAACTACTTTGCAGGGTTTGAAATAAATCCGACAACCCTCTGTGTGGCCGACCGGCCGGTCACAACACTCGCAACTGAGCCGATACAATGTCCTACCCCGCACCCATCCCTAGGCAGCCAAATCCTGAAGCATCCCTTAGAGGGATATTGGAGTCGCTTTAGTGAGTCGCTTTAAAGCCGAAAAACCTCAAAGCCTGTACCTGTTACTCGGGGAACTTGAATTGCCATGCCGTGGACAACAATAGAGCTCTACACCTAAACCCGACCCCTACACCTAAACCCTAAACCCTAATCCGGGATTGTGTAGGGTCTAAACGGGCGGGAGGTTCTAGGTTTGGGGCTTCAAGGCTTTCCTGAGAGCATTTCGGGGTTTGTACTTCGGGGATCATGGGACTAAGTAAGGTCATAAGTACCTTAATTCGGGTTATATGCACTTATAACTGTAGTTATCTTATTTGTAACCCTAGTTTCTTCGAACCACGATCCTTCAAGCAGGGCTTGGCGCCCGGAGCGTTAATGGCTTTACTTGCACCGGGAATTCACTCGAAGTCGTGCAACAAGTCGAGTTTACTACAGCAGCCAAGGGTTTTTAGAAGGGTTTCAAAGGTTGTATATGATGTCGTATGAGGTCTCAACAAGTAAAATGGAGTATCGGTATTAGGATAGTTTATGTTATCACACACTAAACACTCCCGGCACCCAAGGCACCCACTGTCTCGCGGGACCCCATCCTTGAACCCTAGTGCCAATCCCTAAACCCTGAACCCCGAGCACTGAACTCTAAAGTCCTATAACCCTAAGCCTCAACATAATTTTGGGTTCGCAACCCTCGGGTTGACGTCTTCTGGCACCCCGAATCCTCAACTTCGAAGGTTTGGGGCGTTTTTGAGGCGGCTTTAGGGTGTAAGGTTGAGTGGGTGAAGGTTTGGGGCTTTTTTGAGGCGGCCTAAGGGTGTAAGGTTTAATGGGTTTTGGATTCATAGGATTTGTACAGGGTTTGGGTCCAGAGTTTTGAGCGAAACAATTTGACCGAAAGCTTCTAAACCCTAAACCCTAAAACCTAAACCTTAAACCCTCAAGAAAGAAATAAATAGAAAATGCTTGTCCTTGTTTGTGACCACAGCCACGGTCAAGGTCGCCCGGCACCCCAGACCCCAAATCAAAACGAAGTTGCAAAAGAAAAACGTTTAACGGAATTTGCGCGTCAGGCACTTTCTGATGTCGCAAAACCTAACAACGGAACAGGCTTTTCGATGAGCCAATCTTAACAAAACCATCAACCCAGCCCTCGGCCCGCCCCCAGACCCCACCAACGGCAAGACGAAGATTCAGAGGTGGACGTTCGACGTTCGCGTTACATCGTCTTAGATCGTCTTAGTTCCCTCGGTTAATTACATGAGAGTCCACGACTTCCACGCGAATCTCGGAAGGCCGCGAACGCCTGTTCGCTAAGCTGCACTGCTCGGCACGCCGTTCTCCTGAACACGCACCCTTGTGAGTACCCATCAGCACTTCAATGCGCCACGCTGCCGATAGCTACACTACCACTTCTCAGCTGCAGTCCTCCTCCGGGGTCTGCGACAAATCATCAACTCGGGTCGTCTGTATCTCTTCGCCGCAAGAAAGATCCCAAGCCTCGCGTCTGTCAGCCAAGCTCCCGCCTTCGATGCCCCTTTCTTTCCATGGTCCATGATGTCCTCATGATACACTGCAAGTCTGAATCTTGTCAAAAAGCTTTCTCGCACCTTGCAGCCCGTGTGTGTCTTCGTGAAGGACTTGCCCACTTCAGCCAGGCCCTGCAAGGACGAGGATCGTCTTCTGCACAAATCACGACGCAAGGAGAACACACCAGCATACAACCAAGTCCTGCAGCCGTGTCAGCATCTCGTCACGACGCGCACAGGGGCAGCATGCAATTCTCATCAGCTGTGCTGCATACACAAAGGGGGTGATGCCTCCGACAAGAGCTCAAGAGCATGCTCGTAGATGAGTGCGCAGTTGCGCAGCGAATCGACACGCTTACCTAGTTCTTAAGCTGAACCGGCCTGGTGCTTTCATTTGCTTCGAGCTGTCGCGAGCGAAGTCGGGTCCGCGCTGAAGGTTCGGAAAGGTCCCAGACCCCTCCACTTTGACACATGCTTTCGGCAAGAGCAGCCGCCGCTCTTGACCTGAACAGATTAAATTAACTGGCACGACTGGTCTTATTCCGCATGCAAAAGCTTGTCAAACGAATGACTAGATATTATGGAGATTTCTACAAGCAGCGGGCAGAAGCCGGCATCCGCAACCTTGTGTCGCCTGTAGGTATAATAAGAACCCAGATCAGGCTCAGGCCTCCAGCAGCTCATCGCCCACGGGAACAGCCCCACGAAATTGATAGGCATCATATAGAATGTGGCGCTCACTTCGAACGTCCACATCATTCCAGATTCCGAGGGCGCGAGCTTCAGATATGCGGCCGCGATGATGCAACAGACAGGGATAGATACAATGCAGAGGGATCCAAACACATTGTCAGCAAAAGCACTGCTTCAATGCCCAACAGGGCCATGCCGTCAAGCCAACCGGCTCCTGCGTGCAGAGTGAAATCCGTTTTGCCCCACCGGTACACCCTGCTTGCATGTATCGGCGCCAAGCTGTAGCTACCGAAGACGCGCAAGTCACCACACACCGGTCCTCGTTGGTGGAAGCCCCTTTGCTCCCAGCGCTCAACCACGATGCGGCTATCCCATTGACCAGTCCAACTCGGCATGAGGAGGAGCTGCATCCCAGCCTACACGTCAGTCTTGTGCCCTGGGTTCTGCGATTTGTGATCAATATCTTAGGCGAGGTTGTGACAACACCCCTCTCCAAGTTCACGGCTCAACGACTCCAGGACTAGTCGGGCAGATGGAAATGTCAGCAAGACTTCGGTGGAATAGTAGATCTTGCCGCACTCGCGAGCGGCAAAGGCGCGAAGCTTCGACGGCAACGGCGTACCTTCGGCAAAAATGGAGACAGCTTGTGTGAAGCCGAACAAACTGTCGTACACAAAATCAGGTGTGAAAGCAGCAACGGGATCCACGCGTGCGTGGAGGTAATCATATAAAAGCGCCTAATTACCGAAAAATAGGCTGACTGTTCTTATGCTTTGCACCGCGTATGAAACGAAAACTACTACGAAAAGGGTTCACGGTTTAGGTTTTAGATAGCATACCGAAGCATAAATCGAAAAGGGTTTAGGGTTTAGGGATTAGGATTCAAGACGACTCGTGCGTGGAGTCGTAATATACATAAAAAAGGACGCTTACCGAAAAATAGGCTGACTGTTCTTATGTTTTGCACAGCGAATAAAACGAAAACTACTATACGAAAAGGGTTTGGGTTTTAGATCGGGTGTGTAGTTAATATCGTATAAAATCCGTCAACGGAACAAAATGTCACTGTTCTTATGTTTTGTAGTGGATGTGACTAGTGTTTAAGGTTTACAGTTTAGACTGTACGAAATCGAAAGGGGTTTAGGGTTTATGGTTTAGGGTTCAAGAAGACTCGTGCGTGGAGTTAATCACATACATAAAAAATCGCGCTTGTTGAAATTAAAAATAAGTTGATTGTCCTATGTTTTCGAGGGAAACTAACCCGAGCAACAAATGCGAATAGGGTTTAGGGTTTAATGTGTTTTGTAGTGGGTGTCACTAGTGTTTAAGGTTTAAAGTTTGGACTGCGCGAAATCGAAAAGGGTTTAGGTGTTTAAGGTTTCGGGTTCAAGACGACTCGTGCGTGGAGTTAAGAGCGCCTGTTGCGAAATAAGTTGACTGTCCTATGTTTACGAGGGAAACTACCGGGGCTCATCAATGCCAAAAGGAAGCCCTGTCAAAACTTTTGGTCAAAACGTGTCGGTCGAAACTTTCGGTCAAAACTTATTGGCACCCACACCCTTAACAGTTTCTTTCAAGAAAGTGATAAATAGAAATTGCTTGTCTTTGTTTGGAAGCCCAGCATCCCAGACCCAAAATCAAAATGAATTTGTGCGTGAGCCACTTACCGATCTGCACAGGTAAGATTCAATTGCCGGCCCATCCAAGACCAAAGAGGGCGTGACATACCCCAGGACTCATTCAAGACCAAGGAATGCGTGACATACACCAGGACTCATCCAAGACCAAACAGGGCGTGGCCTACACCAGGAGTCATTCAAGACCAAGGAATGCGTGACAAGCACCAAGACTCAGGAGACAGAGGAGCAATTTACTGGATCAGCAAATTTGCCCGGAGACAAAGGAGCCATTGACTTGATCAGCAAAAATGCCCGGAAACAGAGAGGCCATTTACTTGATGAGCAAACTTGCCAGTTGATCTTTTATTTGATCAGCAATTTGTTTGGAGACAAAGGAGCCATTTGCTTGATCAGCAAACTTGCCCGGCGACAGCGGAGCCGTTTACTTGATCAGCAAACTTGCCCGGAGACAGAGAGGCCATTTGCTTGATCAGCAAACTTGCCCAGAAACAGAGGAGCCATTTACATGATCAGCGAACTTGCCCGGAGACAGAAGATCTTTTATTTGATCAGCAATTTGTTTGGAGACAAAGGAGCCATTTACATGATCAGCAAACTTGCCCGGGAAAGAGGAGCCATTTACTTGATCAGCAGACTGGCCCGGAGTCAAAAGAGCCATTTACTCGATCAGCAAACTTGCCGAGAGACAGAGTGCTATTTACTTGATCAGAAAGCTTGCCATCATTCAGGAGGCCATGGGCTCCGAACCTTATGGGGTTATCGTTCGGAAGGCCATGGGTTCGGAACCTTGTCGGATTATCATTCAGAAGGCGAACGTTGTGGGATTATTGCAGAAGGCCATAAGCTCCGAACCTTGTGGCAACTTCATTCGGAAAAAGCCATGCATGGCTCCGAACCTTTTTGGAGTATCATTCAGAAGGCCATGGTCTCCGAACCCTTATAAAATTATCATTCGGAAGGCCATGGGCTCCGAACCTTATGGGTTATCTTTCAGAAGGCCATGGGTTTCGAACCGTGTAGGAGCATCATTCAGAAGGCCATGGGCTCCGAACCTTATGGTAATATCATTCAGAAAGCCATGGGCTCCGAAGCTTGCGGGACTATCATTCAGAAGGCCATGGGCTCTAAACCTTGTGGGACTATCATTCAGAAGGGCATGGGCTCCGAACCTTGTAGGATTATCATTCAGAAGGGCATGGGCTCCGAACCTTATGAGATTATCTTTCAGAAGGGCATGGGCTCCGAACATTGTGATATTATCATTCAGAAGGCCATGGGCTCCGAACCTTGTGGGATTATCATTCAGAAGGCCAGGGGCTCCGAACTTTGTGGGACTATTATTCCGAAGGCCATGGGTTCCGAACCTTGTGGGATTATGACTCAGAAGGGCATGGGCTCCGAACCTTATGAGAATATCATTCAGAAGTTTGTGGGATTTTTCATTGGGAAAGACTGGGTTTCGAACCTTGTGGGATTATCATTCAAAAGGCCATGCATACCGAACCTTAGCTCCCAACCTTGTGGGGTATCGTTCGAAGGCCATGGGTTCCGAAACTTGTGGGATTATCATTCAGAAGGCCATGGCTCCGAACCTTATTGGATTATCCTTCGGAAGGTCATGAGCTACGAACTTTGCGAACTTTTCAGGGGCAGGGCAGTTCAGGACATCAATCGAAAGCTCCGCAGACCTACGCCCAAGCACTCGGACTTTTCGTTTTGTCAGCGAGCCATGCTTTCTGCGCTCAAATCAGCGGCGACAGCAAGAGGGTCTTCAGGCTCCTAGCGGAGGACAGAAGACGGCAACATCCAGAGCGATTGGCTACAATCAGGATCCCCTGTCCTGACCGAAGCGGAGCGCGACCTCGTCAGGGCGTGCTGCAACTCCTCCATCGAGAGCTGGGTCGGTTATGCTTCAAGTGACTCTTGGCCACGTGACCGCATAAAGGAAGCAGTCTCGGCCGCGACACTCGTTCTCTTGAACCTCCAAAGTTGCATTTGCTCCGACGTTACAAGGAAAAATACGACCTGGTATATGTTTCTCGCGCACCAAAAACATGAATCGAAAAGGGCTTAGGGTTTAGGGCTTCAGACGATCGTGCGTGGAGTCAGTCACATACATAAAGCAAAACGCACCTGCCGAAAAATAAGTTGACTGTCTTATGTTTACGAGTTTAGGGTTTAGGGTTCGAAACGACTCGTGCATGAAGCTAATCATATAAGAACACGCGCCTACCGAAAAATAGGCTAACTGTTCTTATGTTTTGCACAGCGAAAACAAGGAAAACAAGTATGAAAAGGGTTTAGGGTTGGAAGCCGCAAAAATACGACCTTGTATATTATATGTTTCTCGCACACCAAACATGAATCGAAAAGGGTTTTTAGGGTCCAAGACGACTCGTGCGTGGTAACACGAAGAACAAATGCGAATAGGGTTTAAGGTTTAGACTGCACGTATGATGTTGAATGCGCAAATTAAATACCGAAGCATAAACCGAAAAGGGTTTAGGGTTTAGGGTTCGAGACGACTGTTCTTATGTTTTGTAATGGATGACAATAGGGTTTAGGGTTTGAGGGTTAGACTGCACGTGGTTCGAATAGTGTTCGGGGTTTAAGGTTTAGACCTTGTGCATGTTTCTCATAGGGCTTAGGGTTTGGGGTTCAAGTCAACTCGTGCGTGGAGTCAAAAAACAAACGTGCCTACGGAAAAACTGGTTGACTGTTCACAAAGGCGTCCGCGGAACAAAAAGTCATTGTTCTTATGTTTTGTAGTGGATGGGAATAGGGTTCTAGGGTTTGAGGTTTAGACTGTTTAGACTGTACGTGGGAAACACCGAAGCGTAAATCGAAAAGGGTTTAGGGTTGCCCCGCCCCCCCGGCCAACCAGCCCAGCTCAGTCCCAGCCCGGCTCATGAACCCCGCCCAGCCCGCCCAACAACCAGCCCAGCCCAGCACCCAGTTCCCAAAATCAGGTTTCAGTCAGAAAACCTGGTCAAACCGTTTTGGCACCCAAACCCTTAACAATTTCTGTAAAACTGTAAAACCTAAAACCCGGGGTGCGAAAGTTTTGAGCGAAAGGGCTGGGCTAATTTCGGTTTTGGGGCCAGGCTGGGCTCGGCCGGAGGGCAGGGCCGGCACCGGTTTGGGTTTAGGGGTTTGGGTCTGGGTGGCTGGCCTGGGCTGGGCTGGGACTGACGCGGCTTGGAATTGGGCTGGGATCTCCTCGCATACGTTTAGTGAACGTTCGAAACTAACGAAGATGCAGTTCGAAGTGAAATTCACCCAATTTCTATTTATCCTGCTCTTGAGGGCTTAGGGTTTAGGGTTGAGGGCCGGGAATTTAGTGCCTTCATTGTGTCTGGAATTGTGATTCAACGGGCTGAGATCTCTTTAAAGGATCTAAGATCTCTTCGAAATCAGGATTTTTCCCTCTAAGCAGCTGTTTGAACTCAGGATCTTGGATCTCTTTCCTAAGCCCCCAGGCCCTGAACCCTAAACTCTAAACCGTCCCAACTTCAATCCAGTTCGGGCTGCTGCGTCGACCACCTGCCGAAGCTCCGCACAGGGCCAGGTGCCCGCGGGGTCGGCCTGTGTGTCTGGTTTATAGGGTTCAAGGTTTATTACAATTTCAACCTCATATAACCTACCTTTCTTAGGTTCCTTATGATGATTTCCTGGTATATAAATGTCAAACAGGTACGAGTAGGCATTGTAGGGTCCAAGTGGGATGAGGTAGCGGTTTATTTAGGGCGAGGAGGTTTTTTGGGTGGCTTGATTCTTGCTTTCGATCTTATAGGGCTTCCGGGCTTTGGGAAGTTTGCCTCTAAACCCCAAACCCTGTTGAATGGGGCATTGGATCTGAGCTTTGGGCTTCGAATAACTCCTTCAAGAGTTCCATTGAGGCTTCCTTTGATAAAGATTCCTTAAGGGAGTTCCTTTGAGGGGTTCCTGTACACTCTAAGGCTCTAAGGGTTCCTTGAAGGCTTTCCGGCAAGGGTTTCATAGAAGTTCAGAGGTTTTTAGGCTTTTGGGTTTGCGTTTTAGGGTCTGAGGGTTTATAAGGTTTGGGGGCCATTAGGGTCCAGAAGGTCCCGCACTACTATATGGGGGCTGTCCGGGTCCGATATTCTTTGACCCGGAAACCCCCCGTTCTCAACGCTTTCCGTGCGCACTTCCGCACCTTTCGCATGCGATACACACCACACCTTTCGGTGCTTGGCTGCCTAACCCCAAGGGGTCCAAAGGACCTAACAATTAGGTACTCGGGTTTAGGATAGCAGTTCTGTGGGTTAGGGCTTTGGAGAGTAATTATATGATTGTTAAGTACTTGGACCCTTGGGGTAACCTGCATCTCCCAAAGCTTTCGGCACTTTGCGACGGGCCACGTTCTTCAATTCTGGCATTTGGGATGCCTGGGTCTCGTCAGAGAGGATGTTCCAGAGGCTGCCCTGATTAATATTCCTAGGGTTCTTTCTTATAGTTATAGTATAATTCCAAAACCCTATTCTAAATATGAAGGCCGTTATGAAGGCATCAAGCCAGTTTTGGGAAGGCCTCGTCAAGGACCTGGCGGTTGGAAGGCAGAAGCGCCATCCGCTTCCAAACACACGGGGCTGTTTCACATGCCTTTCGCTCAGCTTTCGCGTAGTCCTACGTGTGTTTTTGGAACTCCAGAAATGTCTGTTAGATCTGTTTTCGAGTTACATATATGTAAGATATTCATGATCTTTCGCGCCGCCTTTCGCAACGCCTTTGCACACCAACAGTGCACCGGCAAACTGCAGATTCTGGAACGATACTTCGTAAGCGCTGGGCATGAGCTTCTCGCTTTGGCAATGCAGGGCTGAGGAAGTCACCGTCGTTCGGATGCTTCGGGAGCGTTTTTGTTTTGGCTCAGGCTTTAACTTTTCCGGAACCCCGCAACCCTGAACCCTATATCGTCAGGGCCCGTGCAAATTGAAACCTGAAGCCCAAGCAATAAGAGGGAAAGTGGGAGCTCAGTCCTTTAAGTCAAGAGGTGTTCGAACTTTGACATTTTCGTTGCATATGAGTATATGGTTGCTTTGTGGCTAAGTTACGTTGCAGGGTCCTTTTCCCTAAACCCCCCAATCCTCCAATGCTGGCGCCTGGCTGACATCCAAAGCATCCTGAAGCTGATGTAGGAGGACAACGAGCTCGGTCATCTGGCCCTGAGACGGTCTTGATCTTTCGGCCTTTAGGGAGAGTGTTGGGGCTTCTTTAGATGCAGAATTTAAACTTAGGGTTCAGGGTTCACGGCTTGTGGGTTACCGGGAACAGGTTTCGGGGGTTTGGGCTGTTTGTCAGCTGCCTTTTTCGGGGTGCCTCTCTTCCAATGCTTGTTTCCCAAGAAGGAGCAACAGGCTGTGGGTGCGTGCGGCGAGGCCGATTTCCTAAATGTACAGAAAACCATACAAGCTGTAAACCCCATTGACATCCAGCCGCCACGCCGCTGCGTCTCTCTCTGTCCCTCTGTCATAATTACCCTGTTCTGAACTACCAACTGTTGGCCGTATGTTTTGTCAGCATGTCGTGTGACGGGTTGCTTCTCTCTCACAGAACTTCACCGAACCTTGCTAGTAGCGGACACGATTCACGTGCCTGGTGCTCGTGCGCCCTCGCGATCATGTGGCGCTTGATGCTCTCGACAACCTCACATTGAACTTCTTCTTGGTATCACCCTCGAAGTAATGTGGAGGCCTTACTAATTGCTCCTGCGTAGTATATCTATAATGAGGAACCCTAAGGAATGATACAGGCAAAGGTTTCGGCTTCTATATTATGGGCGAGCGCTCGCTGATAGTATAGTGCAGAGCTCTCGTCCACACTTATCTGCAACCATCTGAGTCCTAAATTGCTTTTGATTGACCCATCCTTTCGCGGAACGTGAAACAAACACAGCATCGAAGGTTCACTACAAATGAGTTTCCATTTACAGAGGAAAGGCTGACGGCATCCGATTCCACCACCAGGACCCCAAACCCTCAACTCTAAACCCAATGCCCTGAAGTCAAGGACAAGTAAAAGTCTGAAAGCTGAGGCTTCTCTGCACTGGGGTTTTCGGAGGTCTCCCCTGAGCCTCAGAATCCCCGAGGCTATCAATCATGACTCGACCCGGAGCACTGTCACAGTTCTACACCTGCAATCTTCAACACCCAAATCCTAAAATTGCATTGAAATTCAAGTCGCCCAAACCCCTCAACTCCAAACCCTTCATCCTGAACCTTACACCCCAAACCACCCCAAACCCTAAAACCGCAAAGCCCCTAAACCCTAAACCTATACTTGCCTGACGCCAGATGCCGTCGTCCTTCGAGCCCACTTCTTGAACCAGCTGCTCCGCATAAGTCAGAGCCTGGGTTCGTGGAGTGTGTAGGGTTTACGGTGCAGTAGTGTAGTGTTTGGGGTTTTAGGATTGAATGTTTAGGGTGCAAGTCTGTCGTGCACCACACTTATGTTTTGTCCAGTGTTGTTGGGTATCTATTTTCTGTTTTCATAGGGTCTCAGGGCCTAACTAGGGCTTGGGATTTCATTCAAGACTTTTCCGCTGGGCTTTCGGTCTGGCATTGCAAGCGAAACAAGTAAAGACTTAGAAGCCAGCAGTGATGGCACCCTGGGCGCTACCATTTCATCGGCACGCCTATCTTCGCCTCTCTTCGTCGCAGCGGCGAAAAAGGTGCCCCGTCAAGTCTACTGAAAGCATCGCACGTGTAAAACTAGCAGAATTTTAAAAGACTCTAATCACCTATCCTGACTTTCTGATACAGAAAAGATGAACCGCTTCAGTTGCAACCTTTGGATGATGCCCCGACATTGGGGTGCACGGCTTTCGAAAGGTGACTCCTGAACCCTCAACACTAACCCTTGCAACCCCCAACTCGCTGAACCCGGCCCCTTCTACGCCTAATGCGACCCCCGAATTCTCAACTCTAAAGCAAAAGTCCGCAAATCTCAAGCTATTCCACCCCAAGCACTTATGTCGGCAACTCAAAACCCCTTCATCTGATCTCGCCACGCTGCACAGAGACCTCGATGGTTCTGATGGCAGAATTGCTGCAAGCTGAATCCTCGGTTCTGCTTGAATGTTGCCAGCAGTTAGGGCTTAGGGTTTGGTGTGTGTGTTTTTTTAGGCCCTGTTTTCCTCGGCCCGGTTTGGGTTTGGTGTTTGGGGTTTAGGGTTTGGGCTTTCCAGCAGTAGGTGAGCTGTTCTTGCTACTGCTACTACCGGCCAGATCTAAGCAGCGTTTACCATAAAGCACGACCCCCCTAAGCCTTTTTCACCCTAAACCCTTTAAACCCTAAACCAACTCTAAACACAATGCCATAGCCCTAAGAACTTCACCCAGGTGCGCTCGGCGAGTGCCATGCAAAGCAGTGCTTCACTTCGAGGCTTCGAAGCGGCTGCATCCTGAACGGTTTAGGGTCCAGGGCCTAGGGTCTACCTTAACCCCAAAATAGCCTACCGGATTGGACTAAATGACTGAAAACATATTATATTAGGGAACCCAAAAAAGGTAGGTTATTCAGGGTTAAGGTAGGGTTTAGGGCCTACCAGAACCTCCCCCCAAACGAGTCAACATAATGGCCCAACACGGTTCGGTGTTGTGTCAGGTTTTGTTTCGGATCGAAGCATCCAGGGCTGGGATTGTCGGTGGGTTCGGCAGCCTAAACACCGCAGTCTCACTGGAGATAGTCAGTTTCACTCGCTTCCCGGTGGCTGTTGATCATCAATCTCTCCACTCTGACGGCATCCCTCCCCCCAATCTTGTCACCTGACAGCTAAGGACAACTTTGGCTCAACATGTTCGCCCCCTTGCCTTTACTTCTTCATCAGACAGCTTTCGTCCATACCATGGCCCGGGTTCCGAGAGCTGTTGTCTCTGTTTCGAGAGCATGGTTTAGGGTTTAAGCTTTTGCTTAGGGCATATGCGGCGTATGGAGTTTAGGGTTTAGGCTGCGTCTGCCCGTGGTTGCGCTTAGCCGTTTAGCCCTTTGGTCCTTCAGCGGTGGGACCTGCAAAAGATGCTGCAAGAAGCTGCAGCCGCCAAAGAGGGTCACGTCCCACATGCTCGGGCACACCTGCTCAGGAGTTAGTTGAGCAGAGGATCGGTTTAGGGTTTAGGGGTTTTAGGGTTTTAGGGTTTAGGGTTTAGCATGTTCCATGAAGCAACGGGAGGTTTCGGCCAGGTTTGTAGTTGAAAAACCAGAAAAAACACGGTGGTTTGCAGCCATGGTTCTGCCGACTCTTTCTTGTATCTAGGGCTTACCTTAAACTCTATACAGTAGCCCCTATAATTCACTTCTGGACCAGGGACACAGAAGCTGCAGATTAGCCAGAGCTCCAGTTGGCCTGGGTCCGAGAGTCCTAGCCAGAATGCAAATCAACCAACCCGGAACTTGAACGTTTAGGGTTTAGGGTTTAGGGTTTTAGTAAACCCCCGACCCCGAGACCAGGCAAGGTATATGTTCCTTGGCTCAGCTTCCCTTGGCTGCAGGAAAAAACCAGCTCGAATGCAAAAGTGTAGGGGTAAGGGTACCTGAACCCTAAACCCTAACCCAGAAGCCCTGAAGATCGTGGCCTTATATCGCTCCAGCAGGGCCAGGGCGACTTCAGCATGCGACCTCTGCCGAAGGCACAACCATAACTCTTAAATCCCTCAACCCCGAAACCCCAAACCCGCTAACCCCCAAACCCCCAACCCCTAAATCCTAAACTCTAGGGTTTAGTGTTTAGGGTTTCTGAACTCTAAACCCCGAAACCCCAAACCCGTAACCCAGAAGTTGCTAGGGACCTCCCCAGAGGCCTCCGAGACTTCAACGCCCCAAAGGGTGTTCTTGTGGGGCGTTATATGGTTGCACAAGCCTTCTATAACGTTTCATTCGGTTGGCTAAGGGATTTTTTCAACGGTTCAATGCAACAAGTCTTAAATCAGTGAGTTTTTGGGTTTGGGATTCGTAGTCCTGCAGATTTCGGGTTGTGGGGCTTTAGACTTTAGACTCTGACACCCGAAACCCTTGACCAAAGCGTCGAAATCCAAAACTGTAACAAACTAGAAGCCGAACCCCTCAACCCTTGAATACTGCATCGCATGCACCCTAAACCCCACAAGCCGGTAGCCTGGCCCCTGAGGGGTCTACCCTCAATCCCGCCCAAACGCCCTAAGGGCTCGAAAGTCCTGGAACTCGAAAGCCCCACGGCCTGGGCCCAACATTACCTACCTGTAGTCTCCATTGTAGTTCCTTTTTTTGCTTTAACCAAATATTATAATAAGGATCCTATAAGGTAACCCCACAAAGGAACGACAATGGAGACTATAGGTAGAGTCCTAAAGGCTCATACCCTGCCCCTTTTTGAGGATACCGGGTTTTGTTTATGGTTAGGATCTGGTGTATAGAAAAGTAGGCATCCCTAAAAAAGAATGGGTAGGGTATGGGCCGACATTGCGCCACGCTTGAACCCAGATCCCCACACTCTAAAACCCTAGAGCTCTCGAGCGTAAGTTCCTAAACCCTAAAACGCTAAACTCCTTACTCCTTAAATCCTGGCCTAAACTAAACTCTCAACCCTGAACTTTAAATCCCAATCCCGTAACCCTGAAGCCTAAAACCTTCTTAAACTCTTGAAGCCCTAAATCGCACCTCCTGGAGGAACTCTGAGAGGCGACTGTAGGGTTCAGGCTGCTACCTTGCAAAAGGTGTCGATTTCAACAGTCCCCAAAACCCTAAACCCCAAGACCCCAAACAATAAACCCAAAGCCTTAAAGGCCCTAAAGGCCCTAAACCCTAGACCTTTAACCCTAAAAAAACCCTATAATTAGGGCTCTATACTAAACCATTTGGGAAATTCCCAAATCGATACTTAGTGCATGTCAGCAGTAGATTCAGGGGTTCCAAGGTGATAACGGTTTAGGGTTGAGCGGTATAGGGCTTAGGGCAAGTTTCGAGTTTATCATGAATTGGTTCGAAGGTTCCAGAGTTTTCTGGTAGCGTTTTGCCAATCTGCAGAGTCCGGAATCCCTGTAACGAAGGCAGTTGTGGCCGAATATTGGCACGGCGGGGTTTGGGGTTTAAGCTCTCAGACCTAAGCCCTAACTGAAACCTTAAATCCTAAAGGTTAAACCAAGGGTTTCAGGGACCTGGGGTTTTGGAAATTCAGCAATACAGGGGCTTTAGTACTTAGAATAGGGTTTTGGGGGTGTATTGCACTGTAACTGCAAGGCTTCGGGCGTGTGTCTAGTTAAAGCCCTAAACCCTGCCTCCCAGTTTCTGGACTGTAGGGTTTAAGGGTATAGAATTGTAAGGGGGTTAGGGCGATTACGGCTGATGAGTTTAGGCCGAAAGCGGCAAATTACCCTGCCCGTGCGCCCGAAAAACCCTGAACATCCTTAAACCCGACACCCAAGGCCCTGCCACCCCGAACCTGAAACCCGCAACCCCCAAATCTCCAACCCTAACATATACATATATATATATGTTTATCTTCATGTATATGTGTATATATGTATATATATATACACATAGATATAGTGGGAGATCCTCAGGCTAGTCGGGATCTGGAGTTGCAAGATTAGCCTTGCGGATCCGTGTGGATTTTTGGGACAGGCATGGCTAGGTTGACAGTGTTTAGGGTTGAGGGTTCGGGGCTGTGGGTTGTTGACTGACCCTAAATCCTCGGGACCCTAAACCCCAACCCCTAAACCCAACTGCAGTTCAGTGGCAGTACCATAGCACTGGGATGGAAAGTTGTCGCTTCCGATCGACCGCGTTGCGGTTCAAGACCTGTCGCGGGGTTTAGGGTTTAGGGGCCACCAGGAAACCACCAGAAGATTCAGCACAGCGGGAGCTGCGTTCCGGGCAACCTCCCGGCGGGAGCGGCTCGCAGCCACACCAACCAGTTCTCTTTATGCCCAGCGTAAGATTCACGTGTGGGAATAAAGCAGCTTGATTGCAACCCTTGTTCCAGACCCGAAGTCTCAATATGATGATATGTGTATTACAAGAGACTTCATCGAGGCGCAAGAAATGAGAAAAGCACATCTTGAAATGAAGCCATGCCCTAGGCAGAAGTAGCGACAGGGACGACGCTACACGGAGATGCACCGAGCGGTGGGGTTTATGATTTATTTACAGTTCAGGGTTTACTTGGAGGTTCATGGGTAGTTATAAGTAGGGGTATAAGTCCCCTAATTTGGGTTCTAATTATAGTGCCCTACTTGTGATCCCACTTATAACTGCACCTGAACCTCCAAGTAGGCCCAACCCTATACCCTTATAGAATCCCTATAGATCCCTTTAAAGGAACCCTTATAACTACCCATGAACCTCCAAGTAGTGCTACGAAAACCAGGAATCTGTTTCAGGCTCGGCTTCGGAGCCTCAGGCGTCGGAAATCCTGACAGACCCTATAAGGGTCCATGTACCCAAATAGGGTTCCTTTAAGGGTTTATACTTGGAGGGTCGGGGGACTTAGTAAGTAGGTAGGTAGTAAGTAGACTTATAAGTACCCTAAAAGGGACCCTAATTAGGGTTATGGTACTTATAAGTCCCAAAAATAACCAGTTACTAAGTCCCCTGACCCTCCAAGTAAGGGTTTATAAGGTTTAAGGGTCCGTTACTATTTGGGCACATGAACCCTGAGGGAGGGAAGGCATAGGCACCTCGGGTTTCAGGGTCTTCTGCTCAATAAATGCGAGGACAATGGCGTCGAGCCCATCGGGATCCGCATCATGCAGAAACCTAGCACATGCAAAAGCTGGGTTTGAGGTTTAGGGCTTGGGGATTATGGCTTGAGGTTGAGGGTTTTTACAGGATGATGTCAGAAAAGTGCGACATTACTTGCAGAGTTGGACAATGGAGTTCAGAACATAAGACGTGATTCAATCGCACGGTTTTTGATAAATTATTCCTAAAGCCTGAACCCCCGAATCCTCCTCTGCTAAACCCAGAATTCTTTAATCAACTTAACATCCTTGAATCTTAAACCCCTGACCTCTGAATCCTGAGCCCCTAATTCAACCCTAAACCGATCCCTGAATCACTTAACCCTGGTCTGTGATTCGACGTATTGGCCTATCTTTGGGACCCTTGCAGTTCTGAATATTCCTAGATGCCCGCAGTGTAGCTACAGTGTAGCTTGCATTCGGCATCCGAGGACAGCTTCCAAAGCCGCACAAATGCATCTCGAAGGTGCGGCTTTGAAGCCCATTAGGGGCGCATAAAAGATCCTTGCGCGCAAGTGCCTTCTGGGCTCATACCCCAACCCCTAAACGGTATCATTGAAGCTAAATCAAAGGAGCTGAAGCATGGCCGACAGGAGTGTCGAGCCGTCTTCCCGTACAGCATCGACGACGTGGCCAGGCAAGTGGAGGATCAGATATCTCCACCTGGGGCCGCGGGGGTGAGGGGGGTTGCTAGGCTTCAGGGCGTGCACGCTTTGGGGCTGTTATCAAGTATCTTCGCCTGTCTGAGCTGGTTCGGGTTTTACTGTTTTGGGGCTTCGGGTCCGAGTTTAGGTTCAGATGCCTTCGTAGGGCTTATTGGGCGATTTTTGCACTAGTTCCTGTCACCCTGCAATGCTGCGATGAGGGCCATGCTATGTTCGGCTTGATTGATTTCTGTAGGACATGACCTGCCTGGCGTGACCCCGGATCTCAGGACATGTCATTGACATCCTTGTAAACCCTGGAATCTGAGTCCGTATGCGCTCACCCCGTTCCACCCGGCTGTCTCTCCACCAAATCATGCGGTGAGGGTCCTAGGGTTGAGGGAGGGCTCTTGAAATCTCACGATTCCGCCAGGCTTGTGTCTAGAATTCGCAACAAGTTCAAGTTTGAGATGCCCCAAGGTCCGTGCACCAACGAAGCTTCGATCCGGAACTCAACAATAGGGATACCTGAAAGGTATATCCCTCGAGACGAAACCTGAGTTGGGGCTTAGGGTTTAGCGTTTGGGGTTCAGGGTTTAGGCAAACTGCAGCCAAACATACCGAACCGAAACACCCCGAGCGAAAGCTGCTGTCCTATGCTCTTGGTACGGCATGTACTATTTTGGGGGTTCCGTATTATAACTATAATATAATATACCACAAAACGCTTTTCTAGTTATTAAGGCCCCTATATTATCCTCCTGATGTGGCAGGTTGCAAGAGCATGAACTCCTGGTACACTGCCATGCCCAAAGAAGTGCGGATGTGCCTGAGCTGGTCAAGCTCTAGAAAACTGAAACCCAAATTCTCCATCTCCCAAAGGCTTAGCCCACCAACCTTTTTTTTACATTTGCAGTCCTGAAAGCGAGAAAGCCAAAATGCATGACCAAGTGCCTGACTGATGGCATCTTTGCAAGAAGGGGTAGAGATACTAGCTCAGGAGATGGAAAGCACTCCACACGTTTCTGGGCCAAGCTTTTGTTCCTGGGGTGAGTCTTAAACAAGGTCCCCTGCAGTCGAAAATCCTGACAAGTGCTGAAGCCGCCAGCGCTTCGGGTTTTGGCTCACGTGCAATGCTTTTCGGGGTCGACATTGCGGGCATGAGCAGCTTCGGGCTGCCATCGGGTTTACAGGTTCACGAGTCTGAATACTTGGAGGTTCATGGGTAGTTGGTAGTTATAAGTAGGGTTATAAGTTATAAGTCCTCAATATGAGTTATAAGCATAGTTACCTTACCTATAACCCCACTTATAACTAGCGCAGCTGTGGAAGTTATCCCAATCAGCCACTCCTACCGAACGACGACGCCATACAAGTAGTAGGGCTTGAAGTCCAGAATGCTATGCTCCAGCTTTCGGTTGGTACCTCAAAACCCTACTGCTGTTCTGGGTGCTAGGACTTGTACAAAAACCTGAAAACCCCAAACCCAACACCCAAAACCTTCAAGGACCAAGCTCTTAGCCTGAAGCCCTCAGAACTTGGCTGACTTCGGAACCCCTCCTAAAAGTGAAACATTTTAGCCCCCTTATTATAGTCCATATCGAAACCCCAAAAGTTAAAGTCCTAAGAGCCAACCAGAAGAACGCCAAGACAATCTCCGCAACCCGCACCGAATGCCCTCCAAGGCGCGCGAGAAGGACGCTGACACACGGCTCGAACATCTTGAAGACATTCTGCACGCCCCCGGCCTGGACTCGAAGTTTGGTCTCAAGACCCAGAGATGGGCCAAGTGGGGGTTCTAGGGGTTTAGGGGTTGGGGGTTTAGGGGTTTAGGGGCTTAGGGCTTAGGGGTTCAGGGCTTAAGGGCTTATAGGGTTAAAGGCATGCCTTGGGTCTGAAAGTTCCTGAGGCATGTTCGCCCTGAAGGCAGTTTGAGAGTTTGCCTTTGGCGGGGATCTGCTGTAGATGCCCTTCAAGTGCCACTCTTTGGCAAGTTGGTCGTTTGAGAGAGGTCGATACCTTGACCTCCCCCAACTACCTCTGTTCAATACCCAGGGCTTTCATTAAGGGTACGTTGGGATTAAGGGGTACGTAGTGTTTTAAGTACACTTCTTCAGTATTGGATCTGACGTAAATGCAAAATCTGCAGCGCGCGACCTTGACTAATTCGAAGAGTTGCGCCACTAGGGTACGAAGCAGCAGTGTTCGCGGAAGCTGGAGGCACCCGGGAAGCAGAAATGGAACACTCGGTCACTTCGATCTTTAATCCCAAAACCTGCTACGGGGTTGAGCGCACTGATGCTCCCGGCGTCAAGAGAACTCGATAGTGAAACAGGCGCCAGGAAATTAGCGGAGGAGCTGAAACAGCTGTGAAGACTGGACAGCGTTGCCACCGCGTTTGCTTACGTGTTCGTTGCTATAAGCCGTCAACTATGAACACGAGCTAGTGAAGATGGTCCCTGTAGGACGTTCTAACACCCTGAACCCTGAACTTCTGCTACCCCGCCTTCGGCCATGCCTCGTCCGGCAGAGTCCTCAGATTTCGCAGATGTTTGAATTTGGCCTTCCATTTCATTTCGTAAGAGAGCTCCCAAGCTATGACCTGTTCGACTGCTGCAATGCAAGGTACGGGTCGGCAGCGATCCATCCCAAAAAGGCAACAACTCTCGCCAAAAGTTTCGACTCCAGGAATGTCTTCTTTCTCTTAGTGTTATTGTTACGGAGGCATTAGCCGGGTCAAACCCCAAGACCTGCACCCAGAACTGATCCAACTCCCCCCCCGTACGTGCGTCGCGAAAAATGAACCTCGAACCCAAAGACCTATAAACCCTAAACCCTTAACCCTAAATCCTAAACCCTAAACCCTAAATCCTAAACCCTAAACCCTAAACCCTCGAAACCCAAAAGACCTGAAGGGCCCCACTCAAAGCGTGCGAGGTGCATCCACCAGCCCTTTGACTTCAAGAAGCCTCGGCAGGGCGATGGAAGTTGGAAGAGGGTTTAGCTTGATAAGCCCCTTTAAAGGATTGATAGGCTTGAGAGTGCCCCTTTAAAGGCTTGCATGATATGTTTGAGAAGGGAGTAACAGCGTTGTTGTTGAGGAGCTTGATTCAAGCTACCGTGACACGAGAAGCGCTGCATCTACTCTCTATTATTGCTAGGGCACCTAAAGCTGACCCAGAGAGCCGAATACCCCTTAATTAAGGAATAGACTCGACCATAAAGCACAGGGGCGTTAGTATTGTGGTTCAAGCTACCTTGATTAACGGTATGAGGCTCTCTTCGGAGTTCCTTGATAAGAAAGCACACATCCGCTTTCGCTTCGGAGTGTAGAGATCACGGCGGAAGAATTGACAGCAACATCTGCGGTTACAAACATACATCGGGAGGACAAAGGTTTTGAACTGCTGGACCCTTCTTATCTTAAGACGTCTTGCCGAGTAGCGGAGTACCGAAAAATGCAATTTATGTGGCAAGGCCAGCGGAGTATTTCGGACCCCGTTCTGCAACTATACTACTCGAATGTTGCAGGGAGTAGCCGGTTGGTCCTGTTTGCTAGGATTCTATGGGGACTGGGGAGTCAATTTAGCCTAGGCTACTTAGCCGAACCCGCCTCCGAGCATTTAGATGGCCTCGCACAGCGTGCTCTAATGTACGGGCCTGAATAATTAGAATAGGGTTTTAGGGGTTCCTTATTAAAAATACAGTATAATATGCCCCCAAACCCTATTCTAAGTATTAAGGCCCCTACATTACCTGATTCAGGCTGGCAAAAACCCGTCCTCTTGGCACAGAAGCAGGCCTGAAGCCCTAAACCCTGAACCCCTAAGAGCAGCCTATAGCCTAAACCCCGAACCCGAAGCCCTAAAAGCCCCTAAACTGCAAAAGCATTAAGCCCAAAACACCTCAAAGGCCTGACAAGCCCTAAACCCTTAACCCTAAACTCTAAACCCTTAACCCTAAAGGCCCCAGAGCACAAAAGAGACAAGAGGCCAAGCATGTCGACCTCCTTCAGGCTGTAGTGGAGGAGGGAGGGCACTCCGACTCCCTGCGGTTAGGGTTTTTTGGGGCTTGGGGCTTTAGGCTTACGGGTTACGGGTTGGGCTTTGGGGTTTTAGATTCTTTGGGGGCTTCAACAGTTCAGGGGATGAGGGTGGGATTGGGGGGTTTTCGTTTTGGGGGTTCAGGGGTTTAAGGTCAGCGTCAGGGCTTTGGAGGTTTGGGAGCAGGGAGGGTGCTCCGACTCCGAGTCTCTGACAGTGCGAAGAAACCGTATCTGTTCGCCGGTGTTGGCCGTAAACCCGAAACCCTAAACCTTGGGGTTTAAGGTTTAACGTATCCAGTTTTAGGGTTTATTCGGCTGAGGGTTCGAGGGCTTCAGGGTTGTCGGATGGTGGAACTTTGCCATCGGCTCAGTATAGAGCTGCGAGTACTTGGTAACAGCATTCTGTCATAGTCCCTCTAAGGTTCTGAAGAATGCTGAGCCTCTGTTGCATGCTTGAGGGTGGAGGGTGGGGGTTAACGGAGGCGGGAGACTGGTATGGGGCCTTGATGCAGGGGCGTTGTGGGATTATTGAAGGGTTTCATAGGTTTGGGACAAGGGCGTTCACATTTGGAATAGGATTTGGGGGGGTAAGAAAGGAGTATCACTATATGGCGACCACAAGGGAATACCGGGAATACCTTTGTGTATTTTAAGTCTCCCCAGACTGCTAGAATCTGACGAGACGATTTATCACCTCCGCGTTAGACTCTCAAGTGAAGGGCCATGTCTCTGTTCAAAGGCCTGGTCACACTGAAGTAGTCCTACCTTCGCCTAACAAAACCTACTCTTCTTTCGGGTCCCTATAGGGGTTCGGGGTTCAGCGTAGAGCTTCATAAAAAAAGCTAGGTTATCGAGGCTCAAGGCGCAAGGTTAACCCTGAACCGTGCGATGTCTTATGTTCGGCTTTTCGCATCTAAATCTGCGCTCTGCAGATTGTCTGCAGAAGTGGTGAACCTTGAGAAGTCTGTACCTAGGCCGCCTTAGGGAACCCTAAACCCGAAACCCGAAGGGGAGCCTAAGCGTGTCTCTGCGTGCTTCAGGGCAAGCCGAACAGCCCTGCAAACACCAAGACACCAAAACTAGGTTCCTGGGTAGCCCCATTGTAACAAGGGTACCCTTTTTGCTACGATTCTGCTTTAATAAGGAGACCCCGAAATAAAGAGGACAAAAGGGCACTACTCAGGAACCCCTAGAAAAGCATTCCTGCATTCAGCCCTCCACCTCAACAAACCTTCACCACCCCACCATCCTCGACGTCCACAGAGCCCACGGGGAAAAACAGTGAAGACCAGGGTATGTCTTCATCGTCCTGCTCAGCTTCTAGCTCTAGGGTTTTCGGGATGCTCTAGGGTTTTCGGGATTTGGGTTCAGGGTTTGGGCGTTGCGGGGTTCGGCTGGGTGTAAATGCCTATGGAGATGAAAACCTGAACATGCGGCTTGTCTTGAAGATTTTGAAGTTTTCGGACTGGTGAATTAAGACTTCAGGGCTTATCCTACTGAACCCTGGGTGACAGGTGTTTCGTGAGGGGTTAAGAGTTCCCAGTGTTCAGGGCTCCACGGAGTTGAGTTTCAAGGTCGACGTTGGCTGAAGGCTCCGCGCCTCATCAAGGTGCCTTCAGAATCTGAACGAGAACCTAAGCCCTTTAACCAGAAGCTCACAAAACCTAGCCTAAAGATGTAACCACTAAACCTAACTCGTAAAATCACAAAACCCTAAACGCGCATGACCTCAGCCCAAAGCCCTAAACTAAACCGAAAGAACCCAAATCTTTGCAGAGCAATAACCCGCTGTGCAACCCTATGTAAAGTATAGAACGCTGAAAAAGCCTTGAAGACCACATAAACCCAACAAATACCCTCCAAGCAGTAGCAAATCGTCTCCTCGAGCTCCACGAGCCCGTCTTGCTTGCATAACCTGTGTTTTAAAAGTGCACGACAGGGAGTTCATGATAACTGATGTGTTTGGGCTTCAGGGTGTTAGGGTTAAGTCTTGAATCACATTCTAGGGTGTAGGGGTTAGTTTTTATGTTTTGGGGCACTTTGAGGCTTTAGGGCTTTAAGGCTGAACGGCTTATTAACGTTTTACTGCGATATCTATGGCTCTTTGGCACTTGTCCGAAAACAGACATACTGTTGGCAGAAGGCCTTAATGAAAAACAACAGCAGCAACATCAAGGACGACAATAGATGCAGAGAGGCAGAGAGAGAGTTTGACAAATTCATGTACCAATTGTGCTGTTGTGGAGTATGCCTGTGAATACATCAGAGTGACCCTACAGCACGGCACACTACCTGCCGAGGTAACCTTGGAATCAGCATGCTACACTGTGCTACAAGCAGCAGGTAACGTCCCATCTGCTCATGTTGTGCATTGCACACCACAACACCGCCATACCCGAAACCCACAACCCTTAAACCCTGAAAGCCCAATAACCTAAAGCCTTGAGCGCAAAACCCTAATCCTGTTCTGTTGTTTGGTTGATGAGTTGATGAGCAAGGGTATGAGCAATCCTAATATAGGGTCAGTATAATCGGTCATCGTATCCCTTTCCGGTCCCTATCAAAGTAGACAAGACCCAAATCATCACGACATGATGTCCGGAAAATAGTGCATCTCAGTCTTAGCCATTTCTCCCTTCGTACCAAGCCCTAAACCCTAAACCCCTAAACCCTAATCCCTCAACCCCTCAACCCTAATCCCTAATAGAGTATACCCCTGAACCCTACAAACCCTTAAGCCAAGAGTCTGTTCTAGGGCGACAAGCTGGGGGGGTGGCGAACGCGGGTCCAGCGACGCCAAAAACCTGCGAGCTTCAGAGGATTCTTGCAAGTCTGCCTTGTAGGGGCCTTAATAATTAGAATAGGGCTCCTTCCAAGGATTCCTTATACAGGGGGTCTATAAGCGATCTATAATGGGGTTCTATGATATAGCGGCCTTAATAATTAGAATAGGGTTTTGGGGCCCATTATATAGAATAAGGAACCCCCCAAATAGTATTGGTAGCTATTTAGGCCCCTATAGTAGTGGCACTGGGTGGGGCATGGTGGCTATGGAGGGGGTCCAAGCCAGGAATTCACCTGATGTTGCTAGATTCAGGGACCGAGGAAGAACCAGACGAGGGTGGAAAACGTGTCTGATAGATCCTTAACTTGGCACTTGCCAATTTCAGCAGCAATCTGAAGCCACATAGTCACTTGCGAGCAGGGTGTTGTGTACTTAGCAGTTTGATGTCTTCATACCAAAACCATGCCTTGTTATTCCGTTCTGCACTTGTTGCACAGCAAGACCATTCCGTCTCCAGTGTGGGTCGTCGAGTACCTCAAAACTTCACTTTCATTGTTTTTCCATGCTCAGACTCAACAGACGAGCCCTTCAGTGCGGCTGAAGACAGGGTAGGATTCAGGGTAGAGGGTCTGTGGCATAGTCTATGGTAATGGGGTCTAACACTACGGGTTCCAGGAAGGGTGCGGGGTGTCACATAAGGAGTTCAACAGTTCAGGCCAGGTCCCTCCACCCCAAACCTAAGAACTACGCACACCCAAGGCGTCTCAGACAAACCCTCAATCCTAAACTGCTAGCGGGGACTCTTAACCAAGCCAGCTCCGAAACACAAAAAACCAGGTCCGGCGAGCGACCGTTTCAGATCGGCCACACACCCGAGGTGCTTGAGCTCCGTCCGGAAAGTGCGCCTAGTGCTTTCTTCCGCTGAGGGTTGAAGGTTCAGTGCTGAGCGTGAACGTCCTGCTTTTTGAACGGCTTTTCCGAAGAATTCAGCGTAGGATTCAAGGGTTTGATGGCTTTTGGGGGGATCTGTTGTAAGTTTCCAGGCCTTAACCTGAGGGTTTCATACGCTTGTGTTTCAGGGTCTGCAATCTAGGGGCCAGGGTCGGATCTCGACGGTTTAGATGTAGGTTTCAGCTGAAGGTGTATGTTAAGGAACCCTAAGGAGTGATATTGGTAGTTGTTCAGGCTTCCATATTAGAGCTCTCGGGCTTGGGGCTTGCTCTTATTATGACTGCGACATGATACACTTTCAGATTTCATGCCTAAACCCTAGAAATCAGCCTAAACACCCCTAAACCGCAAAGAGCTGGTTCTGAAGGAATAAGGCTTCTACTCCCAGGCTACGGGTGAAAGGCAGGGCCTCAACGGGGGTAATGCAAGGGGCCTTAATAATTACAATAGTTTTTTTTTTTTTTTGGGGGGGGGGTATATTATACTAGAATTATAATAAGGGCCCCACAAACCCTGTTCTAATTATTTAGGCCCCTACATTGAGTATTTCGGGTTTAGGTTGGAGGTTGCGGCAAAGTTTGCATGCCTTTCGGCTGCAAGCGCTGCGGCATGGTGCCTAAGGCAAAACTATGCAAGACTCTTCAGTCCGGGCACCCCGCCAAACTCGGAACTTTCTAGTATGATGCATGCATGCTCTCAACTACACGAATCTGGTCGCGACAGCTGAAATCGAACTCACAATGCTCCTCTGAAAGCGGATCGGTTTCACGGTTCAAAGGCTCTTCACAGCTTCATCCAGTAATCTAGGGGTCTTATATCTTAGAACAACGTTTTGACAGGTTCAGTATAGTGTAATATACCTATAATCAGAAAAGGATCCGTAATTACGAGGAACTGTATTAATTGAGGCTTCGCACTGCGCAAGGGTTTGGGAGGTCAGGGTTATGGGTTTAGGGTTTACGTAGGCGGAGTGCTCCTCTGAAAATTCATAAGTAGGGTTAACTATACTTCATATTATGAGACTTATCACCCCACTTATAACTACCCTAGCCCATAAACCCTATAGTTTCCTTCAAAGGAACCCTATAACCCCACTTATAACTACCCATGAACCTCCAAGTGCCTCTGCCAAATCTCGCCGCTTTCTTTACGCAAGCAAAGCTCGAGTTGATCGGCAGCCGTCGGCGGCATGGCATCAGCAAGAATAGCTTCGTAGCACCGAAGTGTCCTCAACAGATCGAGTTTCGTGGGCATTTCAACCGCTTTTCAGCACCTGACCAGTGTTTACTATCGAAAAGCAGCCCGAAAGCCGGAGAAGGAGACGGAGACTGAGAGAGGGGCCCGCAGCAACTGATACCCGGATCTGTTGAAACACCATAGTTAACTTCACCGTCCCGATTCTGAAGGAAGTCGCATTTCGCTGCGAGCCACGTGCTGTTGACAGGCGACGGCGTCACTCACATGTGGTTATTCTGGTTCAGGGCTTCGGAAGTGAACTGTGCTGCAAGGCCAAGCATGACACGGTAAGAAAGAAACACCAACGACGAGCAAGCGATTCTTTCAGGGTGCCATAGGGTGCAGATCTGACTGATCTGACAGATGCAATCAGCCAAGACCATAAATCGCTAAACCCTAAGCCCGCGACCTAAATCCTCAGATGTTGCGTGCCAGAAAATTGCTGTCAGTTCGTCAGAGGTCAGCCCGATACGAGCTGTGCATTTCAAAATGCCTGCTGGGGATGCAGCAAGCTGTGCGTGTGTGTGTGTGTCGGTTGCGGAACCAGTCTTTCATGAAAGTTCATCATGCAGCGTGCTGCTACATTATATAGTTCCGGAGAGGATACAGGTGCAAAGCTTGAGATACTATCGGCTTGACCAGCACAAGATTTTCAGATTGCTCCTTACAGACGGAAGCATAATGCGGGCTGATATCTGGGAAGCATCCCAAGCCCCAAACCGAAACTCTAAACCGTAATTAATTCCGAAGCCTCAACACCAAACCTAAACCTGAAAACCCAAATCGTGAACCCCTAAACCTCAAACCCTGAACCCTAAATCGACTCAGGGAGGCGCTACAAGCAAGATCACAAGCACTTGGGGCTGAGGGTATCTACCTTAAAACACGAGAAATTACTCCTTTTTGCAAGGTCCTTCGAGTTCAACAGTGAGACCTCTAAAGGTGGGTCGTTCTCCAAATTAGAGTCTCCTTTAGGGTCCTTGCTTATAAGGGTGCCGTACCATTACTGGGACCTGAAATAGGGACCCTGCTTCAGAGAACTACCCTTATAGTACCCTTATAGAAACCCTATAAAAACCCTTACAGATTCCCTTCAAGGAACCCCAAAAGGGACTCTAATTTAGAGAACTAGCCAGGTGGATTCTCGTAGATTCAGAAGGGCAGCTTCCTGGTTCCCTCAAGCTCTGTTCATGATGAGCCCTACTTGCTTAGGGTTTCGGGTTTTGCGTTTGGGGGTTTGGAGTTTAAGCTTAGGGTTTCGGGGTTTTGGGGTTTGGGGTTTTGGGTTTAAGGGTTAAGAACCCCCCCCCCCCGGCCCCGCGAGTTGCACCCTAGGCTTCCGGTCTGAGGAAGCCTCGGACCTTCGTTTTGGCCGCAGCTCAAGCCGGCGCTAAGGTAGGCTTTCTGGAGAGCTCTCTCCATGGTCCTGGTCCATGGTTGGGATAGTATTAGACATCACAATTTCTATTCCTTCTTGGGCTTAAGTATCCATAAACATGTAAAACGTTACTCAACTATTATGACAAAGGGTCTAAACCCTAAACCCTAAAATGTGCCCAACTCTGACAAGGGGTCGGTGGTAAGCCCTCCAGGCCGGAGAAGGAGTCGGCAGCGATTTTCTGCGCCTCCTCTCAGCACAACGGCGCTTTCGGGACCAGCAGGGCTTGGGGATCGGCTTTTAGGGTTTAGGGTTTAGGGGGCTTAGGGGGTTTAGGGGGTTTAGGGTGTTTAGGGTGTTTAGGGGGTTTAGGGGGTTTAGGGGGTTTAGGGGGTTCAGGGTTTAGGGGGTTTAGGGGGTTTAGGGTTTAGGGCTTGTTTAGGGTTGCGGGTCGTTGGGAGTATAGTAGTTACAAGGTTCCAGGTTCGTCAATTTTGGTACTTTTTCTGGAGTCTTCGGGATGCTTGGGCTTGGCCGAAGTTTTAATTTCCGTTTAGTTTTTCGGGGTTTGTCCTAGTTTCCTGAACGATAACAGATAACACCCAAATACCAGGATCTTCGGATGCCAGAGCGAGCAGCGACGACAAAAAGGGAAGTCCTTCCAGCGTCCATGGGAGCACGCGCCGAGCACTGCACCAATAGCAGCCGCGCCCACATTGCACTGCAAGTCTGCCATCGCACGGAAGAAATGAAGCGCCATCTCCCATGCCTAAAAAGCGGGCTGAATGTGTGCTAAGCAAAATCAGTGGAAAGCTTAAGGAAGCTTTGAAGGGAAGACATCGAAGCAGAACTCGACAGAGTCGCAGCCAAGACACTGTGGCCGAACACCACCATCCCACACTACCCAAGACAGTCCCCCACCCTGCGATCTTGGAACAATCTGAGGCGGAAGATACCTGTTGCGACTTGCGAATTTGCTCATCGATGTGCCTGCCCCGCCGCACAAACGGCAATGGTCGTGTTGAAAGACACTTCATCCGGAGCTTCGCTCAGGGCCTGCAGCACAAGCAACGTCCAGGGATGGAGTTCGGGGGTTCAGGGATGGAGTTCGGCGTTGCGGCCCTCCATCATCAATCCTGAATGTTGGACCCTACACCGTAAACCTGCGCCCTTGCCTGCCAGGTATACTGGAGCTGGTGGGTCAGGGCTACCGCGCGCTGCCATGTGCGACTGGCCCCACAGGCTGCCATTGCTGCATTCACAACAACCTGACATAGCCAGATTTGCAGTTGAAGGTTATGGGGTTAGGGTTTAGGGTTTTAGGGCTTGTGATTTAGGATGGGGCTTCTTCACATGAGCGGCCCTGTTGCGGGGGCTGCCCTTGATGATATGGTCCCGACTATGCAGGGCCTATATATTTTCTCGAACTCCCCTATGATTGGCTATAAAGTATCAGGGTCTTTAGTTCTCCAACTAGCACATTTTCGGCCATAAGTTATAATTGCAACGAGCCTGTGGGCTGCCCATGACCACATTGTTTGCTAGTGCGATTGGTCAGTCTACGTTCCCCAGTATCCCCTGTATAAACAAGGGTACGACTTCTACTTCCTATTCTTCCGTCACCGTCACAGTCAATGTCTCGCCGGGCTGCTGTGTTCAGCTGGGTAGCCTCCTTTGAATACCTAGGCGCTTGCTGACTTCGCAAAGTATCGGCGGATCAGGGGGCTTTTTGGGGCTTCGAGGGTTTGGGGTTTAGGCTACAGGGCCTTCTAGGGCTTCTCGGGTTTGGGGTCTGGGGGGTTCAGGGGTTGCTCTGTCTTGCATGCTGACTGAGGCGGCCACTCGTCGTAGAGCTGCAGAGCCGCCTCTGCACTCTGACCCTGTGTGCATGCCGTGATGCAGGAACTCCAGGAGACCTTGGAAGATTTTCGGCAGTGCAAAGACTGAGCAAAATGATGGTTAGGGTACGCCCATGTAAATCCTCAACCCCAGAATCCCTAGAACCTTCTTCTGCAAGCTCCCATTCTGGCAATCTCTGGCATCTACATGGCAGCTTCAGAGGTACAAGGAGCCACGAATATTGATTTCGAGCTAGTATAAAATCCTTTACAGTAGAAGCTAGAAAGTTGGAACATCAATATCCTCATGGCCTTAAGGTAAAGTATAGGGGATCCTAGCACGAATCCTCCTAAAGCCATGTTCCAACTTTCTGGCTTCTACTATAGGTTGGAACCCTCTGTAATGCACCCCTCATTTGCAGCGGCCCACAACTGCTGCTTCGCGGCTGCATCCCTGTGCAGGCTCTTGAGCTTCATAAGCCTTAGTTGCTGAGCTCATTATCATGAGCCCCAGAAAGCGTATAATTTCAGTTCCATAAGGGATAAGATTATCCCCAAACCCAAAGACTAAGAAGCTCAGAGAGAGTGTATTATGGGGATAAGATTCTCCCAAAACCAAAAAAAGCCAAAACCCTAAACCGCTGCTAAGAAGCTCAAAGAGAGCCAGTGCATGCTGCCACTTCAGGCGCCCGACGCAGGCCGAGATCACGGTATTGAAAGACACCTCAGGCTCGGGAGCTCCAGAACTGGTTCAGGGTTAGGGTTCAGAGTTTCAGGGTTCAGGGTTTTAGGGTTTAGGTTTACGGGGGAGCTCCACCATTGGTTCATTTTTGTTGCGAAATCCTTTGCTCAATCCTGTTACATTCCTAGTCTTGGAAGAGTTTGGGGGTTGGGGCCTTTCTTTCCAAGTGACTCCGCCTTTGGTCCAGGGTCTAGGGTTAACGGGACTTAAGGTTTGGGGTTCCAGGTTCAGTTGAGGGCTCAGGGCTTGAGGGAACTAGCTAAATAGCCATACGTATACTACACCAGAGTTTCACTACAGACCTACGTATCAGTGCAAGACAACCGCACGATGGACACATGTTATGCGACCGGGAAACAAGGGATGGATCTGGGTCCGGATTGCCGCATGCACCTGTAGCATACTTGCTATACAATGGTGTGAGTTAATGTGTTCTACTCTAATAACTCAGTGCTACAATGCAATTAGACCTCAAACTGAAGCAAAAACCGAAACAAAGCCTAAACCCTACACCCCTAAACCCCTTAACCCTAAACCGAATACACTGGTAGCTTCAGCCTGGGCAGCGCGCCTCATCAGGCTGGAGGTCGTTCTGAGGAAAATCGAAAAGGAGCGAGGATGCCAGCTGCCAGCTGCCTTCAGAAAGTTGTTCAGGTTTGGGGCTTGGGGTTTCCCATAAAGCATTGAAGTATATACGGGCTTTGGGGTTTAGGGTTTAGGGCTTAGGGTTTCCCAGAGAGCCCAAGACCCCTTCATTAGGGAACACACCTTAAACCATATTATCAAGGCCCCTAGAACTTAAGGTATATTCCTCAATTAAGCGGTATTGGGCGCTTAGGGTTTCCCAGAAAGCCCAATACGCCTTAACTAAGAAATATACCTTTAATATTTTGGTTTTAGGTCTATTTGGCTGAGGGTTTACGGCTTCAGGTTTGGGGCTTACAGCTTCAAGAGCCATTGCTGCAGTCAGAGAAACCCATGGGCGTACCGCCACAGCTTTAGCTCCTATCTCTTGTCCATCACGCAGTTGTGCCAATCTGGTTGCTGACACAAGTGGGGTCGAGTGGTCAGCAACGTCCCGTTGCCATCACAGTTCTGATTGAGACACCTGCTACTATAGGGGCCCGGATAACTAAGCTATCGTGCCGTCATGATAAACGAGGGAACGCTCACTACTACACTGCTTCTTGAGGTCGCTACTTGATTCGAAGGTTGTTAGGATTGCTGTGGGTGCATCGTTCAGAGCTTAGGCTGGAAAAGCTGAGAGGGTCCAGTGTACACTTTCTTTCCCATAAGAGACACCACCGGACTCTTAAGACCCGACTTCAAAAGTGGTAAGTACCGTGAAAACCCAGTTTTTCACCAGGAGCATTTAGTACAGCTTCAGCCCACTTCATCGTATGCTTGAGCCTCCACCTGTGAACCGGCCCCGAAACCTGATGTAGCAGCCTTCATAACTAGAATAGGGGTTGACATTTCAGGATAGGGAACCCGATGGTATAGTCTTACTTACTATTTACACAAAGCCTCTAAAGCAACACGAAATCTGACGCGAATATGGAAGTCGGGACAACTAAGATAAGAGAACATGCGCGCACGCGCACCACACGAGCGAGCAACTGAGGGAAACCCACGCACAAACACTCGAAACATACAAAACCACTGAAAATATTGATTTGCCAAAACGCAGGCCCCACAGCCTCCTCTTCTGCAAGACAACATCACCTTACAGTCTATATGCAATTATCGTACAGTAGAACATGCCCCCCAAACCCTGTTCTGATTTTCAAGGCACCAGTGTTACAGAGCCAAGGTACTGGCGCGCTCGAGCGCACTAAGGCAAGCGTTCGCAGAGGTCAGGCTGGGCAGTGGGAAGGCGGATCCTTCGGAGAGCTCGGGTATGTAAGCCCTAAACCCTAAACCCTAAAACCCTAACCCCTAAACCCTAAAACCCTAAAACCCTAAACCCTAAAACCCCAAGCAAAAACCCAAGCCCTAGACCTTTTGACTCCCCAAGGCTCTGTGCAGCTTTGGAAATTGAGTTGAAATCCCAAAGCACCGAAGCTCCCCATAGTGTAGGGGCCTGCATTTTAGAGCAGGTTTACTGGGGATATGATATAGTACTGTTTTGAAACAATACGGAACCCGGAGGAATCATACTGGCAACGACTAAGGCTTCTATAGTAAACCGAAAGCTCGAAACTACTACCCTTCAGCCCTAGACGAACCGCGACAAAACTTGCGCCCTACAGACGGAACACTTTAACCATCGGTCCCGAACACAAGCCCTAACACTTGTATAACTTGTATAAGTCCGAACATCTGTCTAGCCTTCGTGCGGTGTACCTTGAAAACTGCTCAAAACAGACATCCCTGTAGCCGCCCATATCTCTAAAGCCGTGTGGTTGACATTTCCATCCCAAATCAAAAAGCCTCAGACTCAACACAAATCTAAACCCTAAACCCTACCTTACAGATCACCACAAAAACGAACTCCGAACCCTGAGCTCTAGAACCAAAATCATGCCCTACAATCCCGAAAACACCCCATCGGAAAAGCAACGAGGATCCCCTTTGGACCCCTTCTCGGTTCCTTGTAGATCCCTCAAAGGAACGCTCAAGGAAGCCCCCAAACCCAAAACCCTAAAACCCTAACCCCTTAACCCTAACCCCGAAACCCCTGAACTTCTAAACCCTCAGCCCCAAAAAAGCACCGGACTCCTTCTTGGTCCGGCCGCTTCCTCGCTGCCCAGGCGTCCGAAAGCAGCCCTCGGAGTGGACAACAAGGGAGCCTTCTTTTGGGGCTATATTTAGAGTTGAGGGTTTACCCTAGGGATCAAAATAGCCCAAAAGCCTTATATAGTATGGTCTTTGGGCCCAAAAGCCTTAATACATGAGTCCTTAGATCCCTAGGGTTAGGGTGTAGAGCAGTGCTGAACCTAAGGGTTTAAGGTTTGGGGTTCCCAGAGGCTCCAGAACCCCTTAGTTAAGGAATATACCTTAAAAAGATGATAGGGAACCCTAATATGATTCAAAGTAGGTTCCTGAATGATGGGGTTTTGGAGTCTCTGGGAACAAGGGAGTCTTCCCTTCAGGGGACTTCAGGATTTAGGGTTTAGGGAATTTCGGGGTTTAGGGATTTTAAAGTTGAGGGATTTTAGGGTTTAGGGCTTTTAGCCTTCCCGTCTACATGGACCCCACAAAATGTAGAATAAAAGGCTTTTAATAAATCTAAGTCTTTTACAAGTGTTGCGGCATTACAATTCAAGATTTTGGGGGAGTAATTATATGTTAAGGCGTTTCAGGGCTTGGTGCTCATTTAGGGTGTGGAAATTCTATAGGGCTTCAGAATTTAAGGCCTTTGGGTTATTTCGGATATTTAGGAGTACCCCTACCTCAACACCCCCCTCAACCAACAAAACACGGGTCTTTTAACGCTCCCAATGGGGTTTATTGGGTCTCAGGTACGGCTTTAATCTGGGTTTTGGTGTAGCGTAGTGTATGCTGGCCGCTCTCGTCCCCCACCTTGTCATCTTCCACTGTGGGCGGCAACTTAGCGTTAGATATCCCCTTGTAGCCCCATCTAACAATAACACACATATATATATATATATATATTTATTTGGTTATGTATTTACATAATACATAACCCCCCAAACCTACGTACTCTTACTATCAAGGCACCTATATGGAGTGTTAAAATAAACCCTAAACCCCAAAACCTATGTTCAGCCGCCAGCCGCCAGCCCTTCGCAGTGGAAGCTTCTCCAGTCTAGTGCGACGGATTTGAGAAGTCGCCGTAAACGAGATTCTGCAATCATATGGGCAGTGATGTAGAATCAACAGGGGCGCAAAGACTGGCTGAAGCTTCATAGTAGGAAGAATTAGTTAGACTTAGTAGGAAACATCACAGCTGAAATCCCAGCAGGGAAACTGAAACACTTAAGATAAACAAGCCAACGAGGGCAAAGGCCACCTGGCTCGACTGTGATGGTACACAACCCTGAAACCCAAACAGAAAATGCTAAAGACCTAACCCCTGCCCAAACAAACCTTATTCCTCCAAATCCGAATCTGCTGGTAGGTGTCCCAGTGCATGCTTCCAGCTGCTGCCGTCGCGGCAAGCCTTGGCAAAAGGCAGAAGTCATGCTCGAATGCTGGATTTGCAGGGTTTAGGGGTGAGGGCTGATCAGGAACTTAAGCTAAACTATAACAATATGGTGAAAAGGTAGCGAAGCTGTTTCCTTACTTCGGTTGCTTGATTTAAATTCCTTAACAGTACTCCAGATGACGGTTTAGCGGATGGGGTTTCGACTCGTCATTGTGAACAACTATATGGAGCCATCATATCAAGGGGGCGGCCTGAGGGTCTTTTTCATATCCTTGTTTGAGACATTCTCAACCTCAACACTGGGTGTAGGATTTGGGGTGTAGCGTGTAGGATTCAGAATTTGGAGTCAGGATTTGTGGTGTAGGGTTTAGTTAGGGTTGGGGTGTGGGTTCAAGGGCCAGTCAAGTGGCCGTCACTGCAGCAGTGCAGGTAACTGCGTCCAAGAGTGGTCGGTCTTGCAGCACGGCCAGCACCGCCTGCTTGGAGCTTCATGGCTAGTTACAAGTAGGGTTACTTTACTTATAATCCATATTAGGGGACTTATAACCCCAATTATAACTACCCATGAACCTTCAAGTGATCGATTTCGCGGTGAGGTTGCTGGGCTGGTTCATTCCAGAATGCCGAGAAGTACAGCGTATCACCAAATTAGGGAAGCTGACGGGTGGGGGTAGCACTCAGGGCTCTACATTCGAAGGTCGTGGGTCCGGGGCTTGGGATTTGGAGGCATAGGGTCTCGAGCTTGCAGTGGCATTGAAAGCCGAAGCGCAAGCACTGCGACGGATGCTTAGTGAACATGCTCCAGGGTTTAGAGTTTAGGATTGGCGCGAAGAAAGGTCTGTCGTTCTCTTTGAGCTCGTGTGAGTGTGCTGATTCGTTGCCTCTGTCTAAACTCTAAACTGCTTCACTAAACATGAGATCAAGTAATTAAACTGTGTACTATACTCGGCCACCACTATAGAAATCTTCCAACTACTTGCATGCCTAACGATCCAGACCCAAAGCCCGACGTTCCTCAACGCAACGAGTGCGCAATATGTGCCTCCCACTTAGAGGCGTCACTGCAGGCCAAGACCGTCGTGGAGAGTGCGATGAAGCTCGGTCGAACCTTGACGGTGTTGCTTGGAGGGTCGGGGGACTTAGTAAGTAGGTAGTAAGTAGACTTATAAGTACCCTAAAAGAGACCCTAATTGGGGTTATGGTACGTATAAGTCCATAAACCAGTTACTAAGTCCCCCGACCCTCCAAGTGGTCCAGGCTTGGGGTCCAGGATGTAAGGGCCTAGAGCTTCAGGTTTCGGGTCTGCTGCATAGGGATTAAAGGAATTAGGGGGCTTACGGGTTCGGGTCGAGGTCCTAAGGGTTTGGCTTCGCGGCTTTCGGGGTCCAGGGTTTAGGTCTTGTCCTTGGAGGTTCATGGGTAGTGATAAGTGGAGTTATAAGGAGGGTGACCAGAACTATAACCCATATTGGGGATAACCCCACTTGTAGCTATCCATGAACCTCCGAGTGGGGCTTAGGATGGAAGCAGCTCCTGTGGTCACGCTTCCCAAGGAGCAGCCTAAGCCTCATCTCAACTTATCGACAATTTAGTTTGGGGTTTGGGACTATATTTGAAGGACCGTGGGACTTAGTAACAAGTGTTATGTATTTGGTAACTATAGCTATAATCCCCAATCGCGGTACTTATGACCTTACTTACTAAGTTCCATGAGCCTCCAAGTAGGATCTAGGTTATTAGGTTCGGTGCTCGGGTTAGGAGTTCAGGGTTTCGGGTCAGGGCGTGGGGTTTGCAGCTCAGGGCAGCAAACCTCGAAGCCCTTGCGCACCATACCTTTCTACTCTCTAGTGCTCTACAACACGCTACTATACCATACTGTACTATACTATACTACTCTACTCTATGCTATAATTACCATACTACACTATACTAACTAAACTATATTACTCTATGCCACTGCTCCCCCGCAGGCTGCTGAATCCTTTGAACAACACACACACACAGACACACAGACACGCAGACACACACACACACACACACAAACAGACCGAAAAAGCCTGGCAACACCGTAAGCATTGAGACCACCAGACGGACATGAGGGAAGAATTTTAAAAAAGAAACCCTGACACCTTAAATCCACAACCCAGAAACAGTAGAGCCGCCATAGCGGAGGGCGTGGATCTAGGGCTCTCGTGTACGTTGGAGTTTACCTCCCCAATCCCCACCAAAATGCCGCATGCACGACCTCCTTCCTCAATCGTCTAATACAGGGGCCTTAATAATTAGAATAGGGCTTTGGGGTACATTATACTATAATTTCAATAAGGAACCTCCAAAATAGTATTGGTAATTATTTAGACCACTATATTACAAGCCTTATTTAGGGTTCATGGTCTGGGGATTAGCGCATTTAGGTTTAGGGCTCAGGCTCAGGGTTCAGGGATAAAAAAATTCAATCTCATAGTACAGTTATGTCAAAAGTATTATAGTATAGTATAATACTATACTATATCTATTATGTTACATTCTGCTATACTGTGCTATGCTATGCTATGCTACACCAGACTATACTATACTAGATTGTACTATGCTATACCATGCTATACCATACTATACTATACTATATTACACGATACTATACTCTATACTATATTATACTATACTATAATACGTTACGATACTGTACTATACTATACTTTACAATACGTTACGATTCTATACTATAACTACCGTACGCTTATCTGGCTGCTATATGAAAATATGTAGCTACAAAGTCAAGGCTTAGGGGTTCAGGGACTCGGTTGCCGAGCAGCTCCGGCACTTCGAAGGCTGAGCAACGCCAGCGCGGCCTCCCAGGCAGACGCCCGGGCGGCTCCTGTCGGCTGCGAGGCTTGTTGGTAGGGCGTTTTTTTTTAAAGCACAGTGACCTTTTCTCCGGGGGATCCAGGCCTGCTCATGGTGAGCATATGCTAATGACAGGACCAGGGTCACAAGGGTTTAGGGTTCAGGGTTTAGGGGTTGGGTTTGATAGGGTTCATAATTTGGGGTTTAACGTTTGGGCTTAATCGAGGTTTTGACACTGATTCTTTGGTGACTTTCACGGCCCCGTTTTTGTCAGAAAAGCAAGGTAGGGTTTAGGGTTTTTGATAGTATTTAAGGGTTCCAGTAAACGGTCCCAGTAACGGGTTCCTTTGAGGGCTCCCTTTTCGAGGAAAACGGCAGGATTTACGGGCTAAGGGTTTTTGCTAAGCCTGTTCGTTAAGTTGCGTTGACCGTTCGTTTGGAATAGAGTTTATAATTTGGGTGGGTTTAAAATAGGGGACCCTAATATAGTACCCCTAAATAGTAGGATCCTTATTATAAGGAGCCCAAAATAAGGTACCCCTCATTTTCGGAAACTCCCATAGGGTGCTGGGTTTAGGGTTTAGGATGTAGATGGTTTTCGGGCTCGTTGATTGGAGGCTTCGGGCCGACAGGTGCTTGACAGGTTTATTGGGGAGTGCGTAACTGGGCTTTTAAGTGACCAGGGAGAGAAAAGTATAAACTTCTATTTCATAAGGGTTCCTTTAAGAAAAAAAGTATTAAAGTATGGTACTCCAAAACCCAGGTAAACATTGAAACTCTTCTGAAGGTTCTTCAGCAAGCCCGTAAACAATGGTGAATCTGATTGCTACTACGGACGCCTGATCAAAAGATCCAGCACGAAGCTGCTCGGGATAGTACTGGGGGACGAGCTTTGTGTTTCCGGATTACGGGTTTGAGCAACGGGATTTAGGATTCATGATCAGGCACGGCATGGAAGGGTCAAAAACAGGGATCGGGGTGATTGGTAACATACCCCCGTAGTACTAACTAGATATTGATAAGCAGACAATACATACCCCAAAACCCTATCCTGATCATTCAGGCCCGTATACTAGGATCATGAGGTGTTTCGCTTTAGGGCTCGAGGCGTGGACAGCGCAGCTGACTGAGGCCTCATGGCTTCGGCATTCTCGGCTTAAGCCCTTATGCCGTGCGCCCCAAATACCTCTGACACTGTCTGACACTAAAACAAAGAACTTTAGAACCATTACCTATCCTCTAAACCTTAAACCCTAAACTCATAACTATAACTAAGCATCTATGTGATAATAACAGAATAAAACGACAATGAATAATACAATAATATATTAAAATAACAATATAGTGATAATATATTACTATAATACTATAATAACATAGTAGTATATTAACCTACCAATATAATAACAGGCACTACGCTGAAGTCTGGATCAACAAGTGGGGCGACTGGGGAGCCGCCCTCTCGCAACATCGACTGCAGCCCAAAACCACTCAGGAGAACTTCTGGCAAACCTGAAAAGCCCGGTTTGGGGTTTTGGGGTTTAGGCCTAGGGGTTTAGAGGTTTAGGGGATAGGCTCCCCCTTGGTGAGGCAGAAAGTTTCAAGCCAGCAGAGTGGCACTGATAGTTAGAATCGGGCGTGGGCGTATAGCAGATCAGAACTGTATAGGGGCGATCATGGGATACAGCTACTATGTGGTGCATGCCTCCACATATATCAGGTTCATGCTCGTCCTGCGATGGCTGCACCGACGGCCACGACCGATTGCTGCATCTGCAAGCTGAAGAGAAGGTCCAAAGCCATCTGAGATCGGAGTGCTGCAGGTTCAGAGGAAAGCTTGGGGGGTATATGGTAGGGTTTACATGACTAAAGGTTTGGGTCTGCTAGGCTTTAAGTTAAGGTTTAGGGCTGTGCGGCTCACGGGACTTTAGCACTGAGCTTCGGCAGCACGCTGGCCTAACGAATTTCGAAGCTTTAGGATGCCGATTCATACAAGTATGATGGCACAAGGACTAGGAAGTAATATAATGCTTAGACCTCTTAACTCGTAAATCTTAGACCTCAAACCCTAAATCATAAACTGCAACCCTCCAACTTAAATCTCAAACCCTACCAGCCTAGTTGACGAGGCTCTTGCATTCGACCAGTGCACAGCTTGCTGCCTGTTGAATGGTGAGTTCAGGCTTACGGCGTTGCCCCTGAAAACCCTGTACCGCTCACCCCAAACCCTCAAACCTCAAGCCTGTACGCCAAACTGTAGCCCATAAGCCCTAAACTCTAAAAAAAGCCGCAACAAATCCAAACGCTTGGCTTTTTCAGGTGCCTCCCACTGGGCATTGCGGCTGCAGCAGCTGACGGCGGCGCTTCCCACAAAATCCTCTCATCGCCATCCGACACAGCTATAGGATTTAGAGTTCCTAGATGGGTTAATATACGGTTTAAGGTTTAGGGCCGTTTAGGGTCTGGGATTTTGCGTTTGGTGCTCAGGATTTACGGCTTAGTTCCTGGGGTCGTGGAGCCCTTGACAGTGTCTGTCGTGACTAAAATTAGAGGTGATAGCAGCAAAGCCTGACGGTCGATGTGCTATGACTGCTATGACGGAAATGCATGGAAGCCAGTGGTCTTTATTCACGGGCTTTTTAATGAGGTCCCTCAGGTCCACGCTCCAAAGTTGGAGTCCCTGCTGCTGAAATTCCCAAGTGGGCTACCGGTGTTCTTGTCCCAGTTGAACCCTTCCCCCCAGACTTCTCGATGCGCAGAAGCTGATGATGCTTTGCAAAACCCGAAAAGGCCAAGACCTCAAACTTCCAATCCAAAACCCCAAAACCATTAAGCTCAAGGCCTACAGCCTTACTGTGTGTCTGTGTGTGCGTGTGTGTCGCTCTCTCTGTCTCTCTTTCTTACTCGTCGAAGGGCAGCACTCCTAAATCTCTCCCTCCGTATACCACCCTTATAAGCACGAAAACCTACGAAGATATATATATATATATATATTAATATTAATATTAATATTAACATTAATATTAATATTAATATTAATATTAATATATATATATATATATATATATATATATATATTGTGAAATATATATATATATGTATAGCCCTTACCCGATAAAACCTTCTACCCATACACCTTCAAATAATATAGGGGTTTTAATAATTAGAATAGGGTTTTGGTGCCCATTCTACTAGAATTATAATAGGGAAGCCCCAAAATAGTATCGGTAATTATTTGATATACTAGACCATCATAATACCCGCTTGAGGCAATCCTTATAGACCCTCTTTTTTAAAGGAACCCTTTAAGGGAACCCTATTATAAACAGGCCCCTTTTTTAAGGAACCCTTTAAGGGAACCCTATTATAAAAAGGTCCCTTTCTTAAAGGAACCCTTTAAAGGAACCCTATGCGGCCCCAGGAACGTCAGCGGGCACACGCCAGGTTCGCAGGTCGCCAAGAAGCCTTGGAATAGAAAGGACAACAAAACGATCCCGGACGCGCACCAGCGAGCGAGCGAGAGCGAGGGTTAGGGTTTAGGGGTCCAATAAGGGTTGCATAGTTTGTTGTCAGCTTTTTGTCTATCGAAGCTTTCCAAAAAAAGAAGTCTTATTGTTGATGATAAAAAACCTGCGCTGCATTACCTTAGGACCCTAAACTATGGGAAATATGGTATATTCCTTGTTATGGGTAATGCAGGATTAATATCATCAACCGTATCACTTGGAATGTATGGAAGGCTTGAGAGCCCCTTGTAGTTCGGCGATTCCCTGCGTTTGCAATTCAGGCTTTGGGATTTCGGGTCTGGGCTTTTTTGTTGAATCAGGTGCAGTGCTAATTACAATAAGGTTTTGCGGGCCATTATAGTATACGTATAATAAGGAACCCCTAAAGTAGTATTGGTAATTATTTATTTAAGCCCCAATACTAGGCTGTACTTGTCAAAATGTTCGAGGTGCGGAGCTTTGCCGTGGAGGAGGATCGGCATGGATTTGTTGTGCCAGCGAGGTCGTCCTCTAATGTCCCCTTTTAGAACCACCGCATACTTTGTAAGTATGTGCGGTTGCAGCAAAGAGCTACAGGGTTTCGGGCTACGTGCTCTAGCTGGTAATACAGGAAGCACTACAACACAATGCACGAAACATTCATTTCGCAACTTCCGCAGGCGGTTGGAGGAACCGCGGCCGTGAGCTGTTGCATCGGCCCGCCTGGCCTCACTGAAGGCGTCTAGGACATCGTCAACTTTTTGCTACCTGCCAAGGCAGCTCCGTCGATGGTGCCATTCTGGTGCTCAGCCACCAAAGTTGTAGCTTCTTCGGGGCTGAGCCGCTGCTCTGTAGTCTCGTCAGCATCTTCTTCTCCTTCAGCGAATTGAAATTGTCCTCACCGGATGGACTCCTAATTTATTACCAGCAGAGAGACTTTAAAACTCCGAAGCTAACCCAGCAATGAGAGTTCGACTACCCCCCCGACAGGATTTGTGCTGGACCTGCGGATGTCGTCGGTCTTGCGGCCTGCACCTGTTTGATCTGCTTGGAATCGACTGAAGCCACCATCAATCCGCGTTAAAGCCTAGAAAATTTCATATGGGGGCATTTATCACGACCAGAATAGGGTTGTAAAAGTGTTGCTATAAGGGTTCGAGGGAGATTAGGTTCAGGGTTCAAGGCCTTTACTACTTTAACCATGAGTCATGAGTAAGTCTGAGTAAGGGTTTTAGGATAATTTCCTGTGTAGTTAAGTAGGGATTGACTATCAAAACTAGTTTGTACTGACAATGATTCAGACCTCGATATTGAGCCTGCCTTCCCTTCAATCCCTGGCAGAAAAACCCAAAGCTGGGCCGAAAACTGTTCGGCTTCAGTAAACCCACCAGTTTGCTTTTACACTCCGCATCACTCCTTAAACACGTACTGCGAGCCGCAAGTGCTGAACCAGATCCGAATACCAAAAACCGAATGTTCAGGGTTTAGGGCAGGTTTAGGGTGCCAAACTACTCCACTAAACCCTGCCTAAACCACTTCTTCACTCTTCCGCGCCAAGCTGCCGCAGCACCCAAGGCCAGGGTAGCCTGCAGGTCTAGCCCCCGGTCCCCCTAGCCAGGAACCCCCCGGTTTATCGCAGATTTTGATAGATGGGCTTTAATGGTCTAGACTAGAGATTTCCAGACCTGGAAAGGTACAGGGTTAAAAGATTGTAAGCCTCACTGACGACTAGGAGAATCGTTGGTTGTTTACTAGCAAAGGTGCTTGAACGGCTTTGGCTGGAGAGGAGGTTCCATTTCTGGTACACCCTCACCCTGGCCCCTGAACCAACATACAACCTGAGAAAGGGCCCATCATGCTTTTGAACAGGGCCTAAATATTCGTTATGTGTCCCTTGAAAATTAGGGGAGGGAGGAATCTATCGGTCCTCGAGCAGCCTCAACAGTGCAGCCCGGGCTTCAAAGCACTAAATCCAAAAGGCCGGAATCCTAAAAAAACGCTAAACCCGAAAACCCTAAAGCCCCCCCCGAATCCCAAAAGCTGTCCCAAACCAACCGCGGCAAGTGCTCATCCCCGGAATGCCACACAACGTTTGGTGAGTGAGGATCTGTCTCGGGTAGGATTGGCATCCTGTACTATGCAGTTTCAGCTTCTTCCGATTTTGGGCCGCGTTTCGTGTTCAGGATTTAGTGTAGGGTTTACAGCCTCGGGCTTTAAACTAGGGTTTCCCTTGGGTTTTATTTGGGGCTCAAGCCCAAGACTCCCAGCAAAAACACCCTCCAACCTTGATAGAACCCACAAGCATCCTTGTAGAAACTGCACATTCCGAGGAAAGCCACGGGGAACCTTTGTAAGACCCTTATATAACCCTCTAGAACACTATGGGACGAAACCAGTTAGGCATTGATAAGCCTCTTATCGAAACCCTAAACCCTAAACCCCTAAACCCTAAACCCTAAAAACAGCCCAAGGCCCTAAACCCTCATCAAACTGAGCCTCAAACATCCTCAAAACCTAAACCCAAGCCCGAAGCCTTCAACCCCGAGCCGAACTCCGAGCCCAAAGGCCATAAGCCCCTAAAAACGCTAAACACAAAACCCACCAATCTAGGGGCCTTGATAAGTAAGAACAGGGTTTTGGGGTACATTTAAGAACCCCCCCCCCACCCCCCACAACAGTATTGGTAGTTATTTAGGCCCGTATATTTAAGGCCACATCCCCGGATGCTCTCGAGGCTCTGGCCCCTTCGCACCAAATGCGGAGGCAACGGCCACCGGGTCCTCCCGGTGTGTTTACTTCTTTAGGGTTTAGGGTTTAGGGTTAGGGCTTTGCAAGGTGATGTTAGACTTTCAAGGGTTTGTAAGATGTCTTCGAATATGGGTGCCCCTGTGGGAAGAAGTTAGTTGCCAGGCTCGGGAAGTAAGGGAGCAGAATGCGTTCAGTGTAATATAGAACCCGTCGTATTTAGAATGGGATTTGATTTGGGCGTATATCCTAGTAAAACGATATGGGGACTATAGGGCTATAAAGGGGTACTCTTACCAATTGTTGGCTGAATTGTTGGCATCAGCAGCAAAAGCTCCCGTGAGATATTTTGGAGGAGTTCGTATGGCGATGTTGCATCTGAAACATGGCAGCTTCTGAAGTGGGTTTTTCAGCTAGAGGCCCTCTCTACAGTCTCCTCCTTCCCTGATGCATTGAACCGTTCTGCCGTTCACCCTGAACCCTAAACCCTATATGGGAGTTCCTAATAAAGCACCCTAAATAGTAGGATCCTTACTATAAGGACCCCCAAATAAGGTACCCCATATTTTCGGAAACCCTAAACCCTTACAGAGCCCTTTAAAGCAACCCTTACAATACCCTTCTAGTAACGCTTTAAAGGAAATGTACGGTACCCCATATTTTCGGAAACTCCCATACCTACTAAGAACGATTCTCCAAGCCCAAACGGAATTCCCGCTCCGGCTTGAAAGTGGCCCGGTCGTGCTCAAGGAGTGCCAGCGCCTCAACGAGAAACTCGGAGCATATGGCGGTTTAGGGTTTTGGGTTTTGGGTTTAGTTTAGGGTTTAGGGGTTTAGGGTTTTGGGTTTGGGGTTTAGTTTAGGGTTTAGGGGTTTAGGGTTTTGGGTTTTGGGTTTAGTTTAGGGTTTAGGGGTTTAGGGTTTTGGGTTTGGGGTTTAGTTTAGGGTTTAGGGGTTTAGGGTTTTGGGTTTATTTTAGGGTTTAGGGGTTTAGGGGTTTAGGGTTTAGGCATACCGGCATACTAGCACGAACTTGGATACCCTAAACGCTAAACCCTAAATGTCTTCATCTGTTCTTTGACAGTGCTCCCTAACTTGGGCTCAGGCTTAGGGCAAACAGCCGACAGTATTCGGGTTTGGAAACCTGGAAAGTCAGTAAAAATACCGCGGTTTGGGGCTTAGGGCTTAGGGCCTTAGGGTTTGTGGTCGAATGTTGACTGCGCGCTGATACTGTGAGATCAAAGGCTGCGCTGTAGAGGGCGGCTACTGAGGGGACCATTAATAATCACGAGCTCACTTTATGCCTTGGCGTTGGCGTCCCGCAGGACTTGGTCCTGCTCCGTAGCAGTTTCGTAGCTGCCACCGTAGTGCTTTTGAAGGCTTCCCCGGGCTTTGCCCCCAGCAACCATCGTCGCCCTAAGCCTAAACCCTAAACCGTTTGCACTCCCGCAGGTATTGTATACTACCCTCGCGATGTTGAAAACTGGGGATACCCTTAAAGGCTTTGGTTTCGGGTTTAGGTTCTAGGGCCTACCTTAACCCTGAATAACCTACCTTTTTAGGGTTCCTAATATGATTTGTTTATATAAGTCCTTAAAAAGGTAGGTTATTTGGGGTTTAAGGTAGACTGAAAAAAGACACAATGTATATATCGGCTAACTGATCTGAAGCTACGCGCACACGGCGTCCTAAAACACATGTCCCGCATCTCGGCCGCATTTTCCATATGTATAAGTAGCCTCTTGCTGCCGAGTCAAAGATCCCGCCTTGCTGCATGGGCATGGTATGGTCAATACCAGCAACCATCATGACATCGGTAATACTGAACATAAAACTCAAATTATGCAGCACATGACATAATTACACCTTTAACCTACCTGTTTATAGTTGACCACACAACTGACTTCAACGAGACTTAAACTTAAACGGTGAACACTAACTAAACTCCGACACCCGAAACTAGCAAGCCATCTGTCACTATCATCAGACTTCCGAGGCTGTTGCCGCTGGCCATGCCGAAGCCTTGCTGCAGGCAGAAATCGCCTTGGAAACGTTCCGAAAGATGTACATGGAGACCGCTTCAAGGTGCCAGGCTTTAAATATTGACGGGAGTTTAGGCTCTTACCTTGACTCGCCTCTTCTGGGTTTACGTGTTGATTCGTTAGGATTCCCACATCAATGATCCCGGCGTCACTGCAAGATCAGTGAGGCACGGTAACCACGCGCAAAAACAACTACAGGCGGATGCCTCAACGGGGGGGACGGGGGGAAGGCAGTAGCTTTCACCCATCGGATGTCGCGCCGTGCTGCACGCACCTTCCTGAGTTTCAGACGGCAAATCGTCCCTAAAACATGGCAAGCAGTACTGCACCCGAACCATATGCAAAGACTCTCGACAGTTCTGCTCCTTAACCCCCAAACCCCAAGAAAGCCGCAGAAGTTGAAATGCCCATCAACCCCTAGTATGGGGGGGGTCTTAATATTAGAAGGGTTGCTTTTATTCGCTTTCTTTGAGGGGTTTGTAGGGTTTGGTATAATTTATTGAGAAAAAGAACTAGAATATGCTTTGTGGTGTATGGAACCAGGTGATACTGGTACTTGTGAGTCAGACCCCAATATTAAACGAGGAAAACCCTGCCTCTGAGAGCAACGCTGCATTTCGATGCACCACATTCTTGACCGGCAAACGCGCCAGGTAATCAACTGCCTCTTGACAGCTTTCGCGACGTTTCGCTGAATATGATCCGGGTTTAGGATTTAGAGCCCCAGGTGGAGCTTCAGCATCTTAGGGTTCCGAAAAAGGCTTAGGCCTGACCCCTTACGTTTCGGGGTATTGAAGGTATGATGCGTGAGCATGCCGAGAATGTTCGACTGAGAAGTATATCAAAAAACCCTCGACGACGCAGCTGTGCTAAACAGGGGCCTTAATAATTAGATAATTAGATTAGGGTTTCTGGGCCTATTATACACTTATAATAAGGGCCCCCCCCCCCCAAAAAAAAAAAGTATAGGTAATTATTTAGTTCCCTATATTAAAAGCCTAATGAAATGTCTCTATCTCGAGGATCTTCCTGCTGCGATTCCTTCCGCACTAGCATTTTTCGCGGACACCAGTGGGGTTAGAGCGGGCTCCCTGACCCCTAAACCGTGGCTCATGGTAGTACTAGTAATTGTCCGTAAGAATAAGACTCAAACACAATTATGATGAAAAGTCAGAATCGCAATGATAATCATCGTCGTCATCATAATCATGATAACCAAACCTTAATAACACACATACCAATACAGAACCGGAGAATAATGAAAATAACTGAAAGAATAACAATACTTAATAGTAATAGTAGTGACAGTAGTAGTAATGGTAGCAGCAATACTAGCAATTGATGACGGTGATGAAAACAACAGCAATATTTGCAACGGTACTTACAATACTAACATATAAGTCTCTTGGTTCTGGATAGAGGTATCAGGCCGAGAGTTCAGGTGTGAAGGCCGAGCGCGAGGGTTCAGCCCGTCCGGATTCATGCTCCAAAGCGGATGCCGGATCTTGCATCAGTTATCACATAAGCTACCTTGCAAGAGTTGGCTCATGTTGAATCTGCCAGAGAAAACGCAGCCACATCGTCTCCGTAGAGCCCATGAATCGCGACAGCGGTTCCTTGAAGGCTTTGGTTTAGGGGTCAGGTTTAGAGTGTAGGGTTCCAGTTCCTGTAATTAACTCTGCGAAGCCACCGACAATCCCTAAACTCCAAAGCCAAAGTCCCCCCGCTTGCAGTTCATGTGTGAGCCCGCTTTCCCGCCTCTGTCCACTGCCCTGCACGCGAGAAGAGGACCAGTTGCCTGGCCAAGAGGGTCCCTTTTTAGGTCCCCCGAAATAGCACGGCGTCCTTATGAAAACGACCCTAAAATGGACCCATAATTTTGGAGAACTACCCATTTAAAATTTAAGCTCCGGAGTCAGAAACAAATGCCAATGGACTAGACGTCGTAATCCCAAACCTGGCAGCAGTTCACACTGTCAAACACAGTCGTCATCCATCATTTTCATGATCCCTACTACTACTCCTCCTCCTGCTGCTGCTGCTGCTTACTACTCCCATTCCCATTCCCGTTCCCATTCCCACTCCTACTCCTCCTCCTCCTCCTATACTGCTGGTACCCTCCGCGTTGGCAAACACCATGAGGGCATGAGATTCCTTAGAAAACCCTACTGAACCCCGATGCCTCCCAAGCGGTCTATATACACCCATATTACGTAGACCTAAGAAAAGATCTGAGGTCTTCAGAGTTGGCCGATTCTCTTCGGGTCTGGCGCAGGGCTGAAGAGTGCCTCCCGGCCCTTGCCGCCCCAAACCTTTCGCTCTTGGCCTGAACTTCCAATTCTGAGCGGTTAGGGTTTAAGTAAGGTCTCGGGGTATCGTAAGCCACATATCCCATCTTGTAGTCGAAACAGTTCAAAGCCCTGTAAGACCCCTGTACAGAACCCCATTTTTGTCCGATGACGACATCGTTCAAGGAAGCCGAACCCTGCAAACTTCAATAAGACCCTCCTGTCCCCCCGAAATTGACCCCGACTTCAACGAACCCTGAATGCCATCACTACCTTTTGCCAACCTTGCTAAGCAAGCCTATCATGTGTATGTGTACATGTATATATATATATATATATATCTATGATCATAGATATACTTGTGTCTATATATATATATATGATCCCGGTTCGGTCGTGCCCCCCCCCTCCCCCCGTGGTGTGGTGTGGTTGTGGGGTCGTGGGTTGCTTCCCTCCCCCCCCTGTGGTGTGGTGTGGTTGTGGGTTGCTTCCCCCCTCCCTGTGGTGTAGTGTGGTGTGGTTCGGGTGTGGGCTTTGGTGGTTCCCTCCCTTCCCCCCCTGTGGCGTGGTGTGGGTTGGGTGGTTCCCCCCTGCATGTTTGGATCTGCTTGGGGTGTTTGGTGAACCCATGCTCATGATGATATTGATGATGATGATGATGATGACGATAATCATGATCACCATTATCACAATCATCTTAGTGTTTCTTTGGTTGGTCGGCCACGATCTTTGTGACAGTTGTCTTTTTGGTGCACTTGCAATAGGGNATGATCACCATTATCACAATCATCTTAGTGTTTCTTTGGTTGGTCGGCCACGATCTTTGTGACAGTTGTCTTTTTGGTGCACTTGCAATAGGGTTGCAATGGGTCAACTGTCACAGGGAATGGGCCTGTCAGGGAACACGGTCCACGTGACTGCTCCCTTGTTTGTCGGAGTCCTCTTTCGGAAGATCCTCGTGACAGTTGATGGCTTCGGCTTTGGCACCCTCACGGGAGAGTCGTGCCTGAAAAATGTGCACTGTCACACGGATGGGGCGTCTTGGGACGCGATCCTCGTGACAGTTGTCGATTTTGGAGCCCTCATGTGGAAAAAGTGTGCACAGTCACACAGTTTCGGCTTGGGGAGGGTTGGGGGGGG